>MJUU01014279.1:29202-49914 GCA_002080025.1 Modiolus philippinarum | reverse complement strand
GGGGGGGGGGGCTATGGTTTTTTCTAAAAAATATTTTGGAGATGATGTTATGTGAAAAAAATATTTTTGCTGCCAAAATAAAAAAATTTCTGAAGGAGGCTTTCTGCCCAAAAAATAATGTTAATTTTGAAAAAAAAATATTTTGTTGATACACGTAAAAACATTATATGTAATCATATTTCTACCAACCTAGTGTGAAATCACAAGTATTCGTCCCTGATCTGGCTTCTGCACAATTCTGAAGTAAAAAAAGATTACTAGTTAATGAAGTAGGGGCGGTAAGGGCCTTATTTGGCCAGATATATAAATTGGGCTTAATTCAGATAATTTTCTCCTTGAAGTGTTCTATCGGTATGGCTTTTCAGTAAACAGTAACATTTATTATTATGTATGATTATTGAGTTTTGGTGTGTAGAAGAAGGGAAGAATTGAAGTTTTGTCGAAAAATGACAAATTTGACCAATTATGACTACTTTCTCTGTAAAGGAAATATAGAGCACATACAACAAACACAAAAATATTTATTTCAGAGGTACAATGCATTGAACCATTAAGTCGGTAAATTTTCTGATTGGTTCTAGAATGTGCTCGAAATTTCCGGTTGCGAAAACTGTTCGTAAATTTGCCAAATTCGGTATAATTCTATGAAAACGTTTTCATGACGTCAGAACTGTACCTATTGTGACGTCATTGGTTCTGACTTTTGTATTTTTTTTCAGTAAATGGGATCTCATCTTTGAAACAAACTTTTCATATTCATTTTGTGAGTGAATCGACCCTGTTTTCACGTCGATAAACTCCTCCATAGTTCATATAATAAAATAAATATCTGTAGTAAAATCATAGATCACCATAAAGAGAAGTATTTCGTCTGAATGCGACAATTTTGTGAAAGCAGATCATAACTTCATTATTGTACTCAGTTCTAACAAGTGTCTCGTTTTGTAGAGAATTTGCTAAGAACTTATATACACGTTCATCACTGTTTATTGCTTAATCGATATCCAAGCAATTATTCTTGAAAAACGTCTTGGTGGTCTTAAGTTAACGTGTAACTGTTATACATGTTATACCTCACTTATTGGTGATTTTAATGCTGCGTTTACATCTTTCAATTTTGTTACAAGTCTTCGAGACAAAACATTACAACGTTTCATATGTTCCAATTTAAAGTTTAAGCGTTGAGATACATTATGCTACTGTTAAAAAAATAATGTAATAACTCAATGTACTTTACTCTACATCGATTTCATTACAAGGGGATAGAATATTATGAAAGAATCTAAAATGTATAGTTGTCTCATATACAAAAAAATACCCAAGTTGCATAAAAATACAGTAAATTGCTGTACACGTGTTTCAAGGAGTGACCTCTCGTCTGCAGCAATAGAATCAAATAATATGGAAAGCCATAATCCAAAAGAAGTTCAAAAAGAAGTACTAATTACCAAAATTATCGAAATAAGAAGCCAAATCAGGTACCAAGGATATCAACCTAGTGCCATACACGGAATGAAGCCTAAGTATTTTTAAGTGGTTAGAATTTTGATTAAAACAGTAAATGTAATAGTTAATATGAAAAAGAAAGGAAATGATGTAAATGTCAAGGAGACAACATCCCATATCCAGGTTAAAACGACCCAAAACACAGTATCTAGGGGTCACCGTACGGTATTCAACACAGTGAGGAACCTTACACCATATAGCAAGCCCTAAATGGCCCAAAATGTAAAAAAGTGGATAAATAAATGGAAATAAACAACATCCAAATACCCAAATATCAAGAAACTAAGATGTTATAAGAAGACACGGACATGCCCATCACCAACATATTCCTGACTTGGGACAGGCGCAAAAATTGCGGTGGGGTTAAACTCGTTTTCTTGGATCCAAACCCTCCCCCTATGTGTGGTGAATGGCTAAAAAAAATACACAAAAAGACTCACAGTAAAAATCAAACTAGAAAAAAGTCCAACTTATCAAGACGAGTACCCTTACAATAAAGTACATAAAACATGAAGACAATACACACAGGTACTGTCCGGAAATATGCTCGCAGTTACTTACAGCTAGCTAAGGACATAATTTCCGTTGATTATGATATCAAGCCTTCTTACATATGAAACTTCAATTGAAATACTTCTAAATAGATTTGGTACAACAACGTCATCAATTATGAAAGACTAACATGATATTATGCAATGGCAAATACTGCCAATAGGAAAACACAAAGTAAAACTTTATTGTCAGACAAGTCTGACTAGCAACATTTGATTTAGAATACTTAAATAACCGTGTCTTCGTAAATTTCTTTGTCTGATACCGATCCTGTTCAAAGTTTTTCATTTTGGTACATCTACCGATTGGAATCAAAGATTATCTAGAAGCGTCAATGCTTTTAATGGATAAAGCCATATTTTCAACACAATCATTTTGATCGAACTTTGTCAGACGACCATACCGTAAATGATTGTCTGTGCACTCCAAATATTGTGTAGCATGTATGCTATATCTCACCTTTTTCGTGGAAGGAAATTTTAGCCCAGCAGGGTACCCATACGAATTAGATAGTTGTATTCCAGTGGAAACAGCTAGAAAAGTCACTGAAGAGTCAATATGATAAACTGTGTGCGCCCCGCGTGATATTTTAAACGATGTATATTTTATATCCTGTCTGCCCTCTACCGCTTTCCATGTTGTTGTTGTTGGCAATGTCTTGCCATCAAAACGAAGTCCGTTGATGTAGTTGTCTGCTATCACAATTGACAGAGAATTAATAAAATCGCCATTTTGTAGGAAAACGGTCGAAAATGTGTAATCAGCAGCAAATTGTTCAATTGGCGGAATAAGTATCATTGAAGGGTCCCCAAAATTGTTACCACAACCTCCGTTGGCGTATAAGGCCAAAGCAATTCCTTTGTCAGCTGTAACAGTTTTTGATACTTTGTTTGTTATATGAAATGTATAAAAATCTCCTGCTTTTGACAACGTGTGAGACAATTGCCCTGATATGTTCACGATGGTCATGTCTTGACTTGCTATAATTCGATATGTATCTTTTGATCGACAGTTAGGCATACCGATGGTGACAAAATTTTTACCCCACTTTTCTATCGGCAAAATCTGTTGAACTAGGTGGTCACAAGCTCCAGGTCCTATGCTTGCACAAACGCTACCGCCTATGACACTAACTGGTTTGTCCGCATAAACATGCGTACCAGTGAAGTCACCAAAGGCGTATGAAGCATACAACGTTTGAAACTTGTCAAGAAGAAATGTAACTGATAATCCTGGACTACAAACTTTTCCATCAAATTTGACGGAATAACTTAGAGACCCACACTTGATATAAAGGGCAGTTGTGTCGACTGTCGCAATTATCATAAAGGATGATTTCTGGTTCCAAGCTATGACGTAATACTCTTGGCCTAGTACGTCTGTAGGTAATGCAAGATACGCATCAGTTGTATATGGATGTTTGTTTATTGCATACACCACTATATCCTTTTCAGCAGCTATATAAATTCCCTTATTTTCAATTTGCCCTGGAATTCCCATTAGGTCACTACTTAAATGGACTCTTTCTACAAATCCATGCCGAACAACTACAGACTTGTAAAACCTTTTATTATAAAGTGGTGTCGTTATCGACACATTGACGTTTTCATTGGAATCTGTTGTTATAAAAATTTCCAGTGTTGTTGGTGGATCATTCTGCATGAATCCCAAGATAAATTCTTTACCCCTGTTGTCTGTGCCTGCAATTTAAGTTAGCTGGCTATTAAAATTGTGTATTGTTTTTATATTTGTAAAGATAATTCAAATACTTACATTTTTAATTCATCACTTTAACTATTGAAAACAAACATTATGTTTCGCACGACAAATTACGTATTTTTTATACCAAACAAGCAATCCAACATAATTCATGACCACATATTGGATATTTCATTTATATAACAAACAAAACTCGAAATTTTAGCGTTTTGTATTAGATATTTACTTAGCCATATATGCAATCTTTTATTTTCTTATTTTTGTTAATATATCATTTCAGTTACTGAATCCTAAGGTTATTTTGCAATGCCTTTAGGCAATGGAAATATTAGTTCTCAATTAATTCCGTCATGTTTTAATGTTCCTTTGCTGTATCCCTTATGTTAGATATTTCAGAACTTGTATGTTGAAGATATAATAAGTAAGCAAATGCCGTATTATTTGAAGGTTTGGAATTTTTTTTAAAATTCTGCACAAATGTTCTGTAAAATAAGATGTCTAAACTCTTCCTTAAAATATGAAAAAAATGTTGCTGAAAATATCTTTAAGCTTTTAAAGAAAAAAAAACATACGAATTGTTATCTTCCCGTATGCAAATCATGGCCATTTAGCAAGTTTGCACTATTTCTATAATTGCGCTACCTGGACAATCAAATTCATTGCAGGAACGCCAGTCTGCATCTGTACCATTACAATACAAACCACCATATTGTGGTGCAGGACTGTCACATTCTCTGGTCCTGTACTGAGTTCCATTTCCACAACTTACAGAACATTCGCTGTAATTCGACCAAGATCCCCAGCTACCATTAACCGGAGCACATTTGCCTTCATTGCACAAAACTGACTCCATATCTGACCCATCACAGCTGGTAGTGTCATAAGCAGACGAATTCGCGCACGTGCGATTTCTGGTCATCATACCATCACCACAGGATACTGAGCATGAACTGAAGTTAGTCCACTGGCTCCAACTCGAGTTTATTTCTACACATGGACCGTCATTACAAGTTATCGTGTCATTGTTTGGACCATTACAGCCAATCAATCCTTCACCAGTCATGTAGCAAACACGTGTTCGTGTTTGCATTCCATCACCACAGGAAGTTGAACATGCACTTACATTTGTCCATTGACCCCAGTGAGCACTGTTACCTGTCATTACTGAATAAAAATCAGAGAAATAATGGTAATTAACAACGGCAAGACATTAGGAGTAAATATCACAACGAAATGATAAGTTCGCATTTGCTGTTTGAAATGTTAGGTTAAAACACATTCTGTACCAAGTTAGCTTTATATTCTCAAAGAGGATATAATTAAAAACAGACACCTTTTAATATTTATATCAAAATTGTATCCCCTTTGACCATTTATAACTACAGTGGGGTGCAGACATAACCTCTCGTCCAAGTTAACTTGGAGAGCAGTCACAAGAACAGCTCAAAGTTAACTTGAAGTTAACTTGGAGCAGACTTAGAACAGTCCTAGTATCATCTCTGCTCTGGGCAAGACCGTTCTACCGAAGTCTGCTCTGGCCATGACTGTTCTTGCCATGTCTGTTCTGGGCATGACCATTCTTGTCAAGTCTGCTCTGGCCATGGCCACTCTGGTCACTGAATTATTAAATACATCGGCAAACGAATACCGAAACAAGAAAGAGGAAAGGGGGAATTCTAAAATCATAAATCCAAAATCACGGCAATTATTAAACTGAATATTAAGTAAGAGGTGTCGCTATTTCCTGTTTCTCGAGCCTGAAAACGTTTATATAAAACATAAATAACTGTCTTATTTTAAGATGGTTTCATTTAACGTAATCTGATAATTATTGACATATTTTTGTATAATTTAATTCACGATTTTTTATTTCATGATTATGAATTTACGGAAAACTATTGCGAACTCAGTTTACAGACGGGTTTTTCGGGTACACTGTCTCGAGAAGGTAAATAACTCTTACATTTTTTAAATTTACCTGGATAAACACTGGTAAATAATCAGCGAAAAAAAACACTTTCCAAAGCGCAGTTTTATATCTGAAGTTTTATCATTGTTACTTTTATCTACTTATTTTTTTATGTTATTTTGTTGTTTTTTTATACAACTTAACTTGAAATACATGAAATACGCGTAAATATTTGACACGTTATGAATATTTGTAAGGGCTGTGACAAGAGCTGGTAATGGGAGCGGTCATAGCTAGAACAGGTCAGCGAAAGCAGTCATGACCAGAGCAGACGTACGTGGAAAGGAAATGGCCAGAACAGATTTAGGTAGAATGGTCATAGGTAGAATAGGTCAGAGCAGTCATGGCTCAAATCAAAACGGTCAGGATTCTAGCTATGACAATGACCGGTCAGAGCGGTCAGGATTCTAGAGCAGACTTAGAGCATTTCTAGAGCAGACTTGATACCTGTTCTAGTTAACTTAGAGGAGCTTTTATGACTGCTCCAAGTTAACTTTATGAGAGGTTATTCTCCATAAGAGATGACTTATGTGGCTTATTGTTCATTCGTTTATTTGACTTGTTGTGTCTGGATGAAAACAATCTTCTCACCTTAACAGATGGAGGTACATGTGCTTTGCATGATAATTCAAGAAGTCTTTACCGCATTTCAACTGAGCATCTTTTATATTGGCAAATTATAAAAATAATAGCATTACAGCTTCGGTATTCCTTTGTAGCAAACCGAAGCTGTGGATCCAGACTTTCTGCTAAGGGGTGGGGATAATGTTTTAAAGCGGGGGACGAAACCAATTTTTCCGAAACCCCTAGGAAATTAAAAATATTTTCCAACCTAAGGGCCCTAATCCGCCACTGAAATCCTTTTTGGCAATAATGATTATAATTTTATTTAAGATGAAATGCATTCCATGTCTTGTTTTTGTAATCAGTCTTGTTTTTGCCCCACTCTAAATCACCGCGTACAACACAACATACGGGGACTGAGATAAGTCGACGCGGGGCGAAGATTTGAAGCGGGAGCAAACGGATAGATCGGTCGTTTTTGTCTGGTAATTAAAGATCAAGGATACAGTGGTGGATATAAGATGCATTGCGGAACAAAGTACAGTGGGGTGTAGACATAACCTCTCGTCCAAGTTAACTTGAAGAGTAGTCACGAGAACAGCTCAAAGTTAACTTGAAGTTAACTTGGAGCAGACTTAGAACATTCCTAGAAATCTGACTGCTCTGGTCCTATAATCATGTCTGTTCTAGCCATGACCGTTCTACCTAAGTCTGCTCTAGCCATGACCGTTCTACCGAGGTCTGTTTTAGCCATGAATGTTCTATCTAAGTCTGTTCTAGCCATGACCGTTCTATCTACGTCCGCTCTGGCCATGACCATTTTTCCCAAGTCTGCTCTGGGCACAGCTGTTTTGGTCCTAGAATTTTTACTGGATATGAAATTGAATTGTGTCAGTTTTTCTTTTTTCTCGAGCCCTAAACGGAAAAAAAGAACTCCCTTATTTTACGATGTTTTAAATTCAGTAAATCTGATAATGACTGACATTTTCCTATTATTAATTTAATAATTTTTTTTATTTATAATAATAGATTTACGGAAAACTTTTTGCAATTCAGTTTTTATGTATATCACGAAAAGGGAAATAACTCTTACATTTATTAATCTACCTGGATAAACACAGGTTAATAATTATCCGTGAATAACAGCACTTACCGGCAAAATGCAATTTTATATCCGAAAATTCATTTCATAATTCTAATTTTCATTAAATTTTGTTATAACAGAACTCAACTTGATATATATGAAATACGTGTATATGGGACACGTTATGAGTATTCACCGGGGCTGTGACAAGAGCTGGTATGAGAGCGGTCATAGCTAGAACAGGTCAACTGAGAGCAGACATGGCCAGCACAGACTTAGGTAGAACGTTCATGGGTAGAACAGGTCAGACCAGGCATAGCTCTGACCAGAACGGTCAGGAGTCTAGCGAAGACCATGACTGGTCAGAGCGGTTTGGATTCTAGAGCAGACTTGATACCAGTTCTAAGTTTTTATGGCTGCTTCAAGTTAACTTTATGAGAGGTTATGTTTGCAACCCACTGTAGTTATTAGAGACTTTTCCAAGTCATAGCAAAATGGATATTTGTACGGCAGACTATCAAAATATCCGACACAAAATGGCATCATCCTTGCATTTTGCCTTGACGGCATGTATTTCCGTATTTGCGTATGCTAATGTAAAATAATTATCACTAGCTCTTGGAACTAGCTCCTGGATAAAAGGTGTCATAGGAGATATCTTACACTTATTGTTTGTTGTTTAATCTACAAATCGAAGGTAGAAAATGCGAAATATGATTGTTGGTTGTGGGGACGGAGATCACTGTTGGCGTGGATACTGAGATCAATTCAGTTTTTTCATATATTTATGTGTAGTAACGGCTTTGATTTCTGTGAGGCATTGTCAACGTCCTTTATTATGCATAGTGAAACTTACAAAAGGAAATTTAACAATTGTGGTGAAAGATATTTTAGTTAATTACACTAAATATATGCTCTTTTTATTTTGTCAGTTATGTTGTACTTTTTCATGTGGGAATTTCTCATATGAATGCACTATCGAAATTCAATATTGACTTTCTTGTTTTGTAAAAATCAAATTTTTTTTCCGGCCATCTGTATACATATTGCCCACATCTCTCGACTTTACTTGACAAGTTTTCTTATAATCAAGTCAATGAGTGGCCTGTGATCGTTCGTGTGTTGTATTGTTAATTGGTCCCTTTGTCGGGCAACGGATTGCAGTGTCTACAAGAGAACTTTGCCCGATATGTTATGCTTGTTGACGTCCACTTATCCATGGCAAAAAGAAAACAGCGAATACATTGATGTAGCGTTGATTTTACATTTTGCAAGTTAATTCCGCAAAAACCGGTGTTTGAGGCTGTATTGAACTTACTATGAGGTAAGAGTGTTTGAAGGTTGAAGGTTTCATGGGGACTTCAAGATGAATAACAAAAATGAAAGCGTTATTCCATTTGCATAATCTTGCCATGAATTTATAGGGATTCTGTCCCATGTTCATTTACTCCATATCCCTTTATTAGTTGATAAACAAATGGATGGTAAAGTATAACGCTTATTTTGAGGCATAGAAGATGCAATTTTTTATGACCCAAGATCGAGGATTGTTTTTGTCATGTCTGTCTGTCTGCCTGTCTGTGCGTCCGAAACTTTAACTTGGCTATAACATTTGAACCATGTAATGTACACTTCTCATACTTGACGAGTGTATAGGTCTAGTTACGAGAAACATAAATATGCAAAAAAATAACAGGTCAGGTCGAAGGTCAATGTCACAGAGGTTAAAAAGGTGTGAAATTGGCTGTTTTCACATTTTTGACTGTAGAATCCTTATTATTTATCCTATTGAGACGCGGTTTGTTTTCTGTTAATGCTAATAAAGTTGCGCAACTATTAAAAGTCGTCAGATTTGAGGTTGCATTTACAGTTTTTGAGAAACAAGAGGCTCAAAGGGGACAAACGAAAAAAATGAATTTTTAATTTATTTTTTTTCGGATATTGTTGCAGTATTTTTCTGTAGGTTTCTTTTAGCATGTTTAAACAGATACATTTAACAATAAGTAAAACCATTTCAATAATAAAGAGGCCCAAAAGAGTTTCATCTGTTTCAGAATTAAGGGGTTGAATGGGGTGTTTCTATGGTAATAAACAACTTTTGAACTATGTAAGATGGACTTTTAATACTTGGCAAGTGTATATGTCTTGTCAAGAGGAAGATAAATATGCAAAAAAATAAAAAATTAAATCAAAGGTCAAGGTCTTAAAGGTCAAAAAGGGGTTAAATTGGGTATTTTCATATATTTAACTGTAGAATCTGGAGACATATGTAATGTTTCAGAAACACATGTTGTTAACAACTGATGTACCTTTTATAAAATTTGCTACTTTAGAAACTTCGTTTGCAACTGCGCGTAGGCTTTAAAAAGCCAGTTGTTTGATAAAGGTTATTATAATATAAGACAGGTTAAACAATGATTGATACATACGAAAATTTGTTGTATGGAATAAGCATTGAAGGAATATGGAGTAAATGTACATGAGGTAAAGTCTCTACAAATCCATGGTAAAACAAAGCAATTATACAACGCTTTTAATGTTGGTCTTCATGTTGAAGTCACCATGAGGCCTTCCACTATGAGTTTTGCTCATCCCTAAAAGTTTAAGACTCCCCCCATCGCCGGAATTCATTGCTAATTATCGAGCAACGCTACATCCATGCTCCACATTACTAGTATTCATGAATGCGTGGTTGTCATCAAACATTCAATTAACTGGCAAAGTGTTCTTAAAATAAATCACGGTCATTCGTTTCCTGGCAAAAAGACTAACAGAAAACAATTACTACACTCAAGAAAACAACTGCAGGGCACTCATTGGGTCAAAAGTAAGAAAACTTGAAGTTTGCATTTCAAGATCATTGTGTTGAATATATAAATATCGTAATCTTAATACCTTCCGGAACCATTTTCTATCGACATTCTGGTATATATCTGTGTAATGTCTGTGTGTCAGTCGTTTGATGTCAAGACGTTTCAGTTAACACGAGGAAATGTTGACACACTGACACCAGACCCTTCCGTTACAGGGGAAACAACGCGGTATATTCAAATGGACATTGTATCACTGCGGTGTGAGCTTGCGCTCCACTTTGTACATTACAAAAAGGGTGCACTCGACATACAATCGGAAGTGATAAGGTATCTCAGTTACCTGCCCAAAGTCGGTGGTTCTCACCTACTTCCTCCACCACTAAAACTGAGTATCATGAGATAGCTGAAATACTGTTGAAAGTGACGTTAAACCCCATATCCATCAATTAATCCAATGCACATGTAAACTGCCATAATTTGTAGTACTAGATATTTTCTGTCATTTTAGGACTCATATTTCAATTTCTGTATTACTTTACGGACAAGGTATTACCAAATTTGACTTTTTGTAACGTTCAACAAAGTCATGATTTTGCTTCATTATCTTGGGTATCTGATATACACATATATCACGAACCATCCTTCAAAGTCGTACTACATATGTCATTTAGTGGGCACAATTGGAACATATATTCATCAGAACTTGATGCTTGCTTTGTTAAGTTAACTCTTAATAATAACATTTTAAATTATTATCCGAAAACTGTGAGATGGAGTGCAACATAGTCGTAAAAATAGGGAATATGGGAAATAAGTGCATTACAGTGGAATTATTGAAGGATTCATTGTACAAGAAATGCCATATCACAGCGTATCAGCAAATATTGCGAGTGGGAAAACATTTATGCTTAGGGGGGAAGTTTTTGACAAGTTTTGCATGGTTGTCTGATGAAAAGGTAAGTTTGCACATTATTCATCGTCCATTTACACCGCTTACAACACAACATAATGGGAAGGAGATTAGTTGACATGGGGACAGAGATTTGAAGCGGGAGCGTACAGATAGGTCGGTCGTTTTTGTCTGGTAATTAGAGATAAGGGAAAAAGTGGTGGATATATTATGCATTGAGGAACAAAGTAGTTATTTGAGACTTTTCCGAGTCATATAATTGATATTTGTGCGGTAATTATCAAAATATCCGACACAAGGTGGCAACATCATTGACTCTTGCCCTTACAGCATGAATTTGAGTATGATGATGTAAAATAAATCCACTAGCTCTTGGAACTTATATTTCCCTAGATAAAAGGTGTCAAAGAAGATATGTTACACTTATTGTTTCTTGTTTAATCTACAAATCGAGAATAGAAAATGCGAAATATGATTGTTGGTTGTGGGGACGGAGATCACTGTTGTCGTGGGTACGGAGATCAATTCTATTTTTTATGTAACGGCTTTGATTTTTGGGAGACGATGAAAATATATGCATCTTATAGAACAAAATAAGCTATGATGTTATTTCAATGTACTGGTGTATTTAAAAATACCTGTAGAATCCAATCCAACAGTCGCATACCACACAGTTGTCATACAAATTATATAAACTAACAGGCGATGAATCATCTGTATAAAGACATGAATATAACGTTAATTAAAATTCTGATATGGGAACAATGAAAACCATGAAGACTAGCCATATGAAAATCTCTAATAACATAATGAGCGACTTCACAACAGCCTTTACGCTGAATTCACAACGTCATTATATGTTTTGTGCACAAAAACGTCAGTAAATCTGCAGAAATGGCTGTCGTAACCTTGTAGACTATTTCAGATCATGAAATGTCTTATAAGAATCGAACTTATTCATGTTCGTCGGTGGTGTGTAGTCGATTTACATATGTTTGTCCATTATTTTCGTTTATTTTACACCTCGCTCCGCTGCGCTACGCTCTTGGTAAAATATTAACGAAAATATTGGCCAGCCATATGCAAATATCCAACAAACCACAGGTGCCCATGAATTATTCATTAAGAAATTAAAGCATGCAATGGTCATTGAAGCGAAATTTCAGAATATTTTTACTTTAAAACAAGAACTAGTGATACAATTTATTGGAGTGTTGCTTTTGGAATCTATTTTAAATATCACGATCTTTGGTTCCTCTATGGGATATCTGTTTCTTAGGTGACAAAAGATGTTTTCCTTTGAAAGCTTAAGATTGTTGCTCCCTCTACCAGGTTTGAATTTTGCAGGTTTTTACATGTACAACACGACGGGTGTCCTACAAAAACAATGTATAAGAAGCAGGAGATGCTTACTCTACGGTTGCACCTGATCTCACCCATAGCTTTTTTATGAATCCGTATTGTTCATCTGTATGTGTGTCAAATTAAATGTGTTGTCTTTGTATCTTTGTGTTTCCTGATATTGTCATTCCCTTTAGAATTTTCTTTTTAGACTGAAGCTTCGGTTCTCACATATTTGAAAGAAAGTTAAAATTACAAGATGAGCAATATCGGAAATGCAATGATTTCTTCATTTTTTTTCTTTTTGTCCCGTACTCAAGCTGTGTCCTTGTTTCTCGGTGTTTCCGATGTTGCCTTTGTCCAAGGATTGCTCGTTCTTTTGACTGACGGTTCGGTTCACACTTATTTTCAATGTCAATTCAGCCATACTTTTTCATTGTTTATTTTTAAATATTTAACATAGATATTCCTTGTTAGTTTCTCCATGTGGTAATTTATGTCTAGGAGATTCTTTTCCTGTTCATTGTGTGCTTGACTCTAAGGTTTTAATATTCAAGATATAACACAAAGTGAAAATTGGTTTCGAAATAAGTGTAAATTTATCAAGGCCTTTAATAAAAATTACCCTTTTAATCCCCTGTAGCATCCCAACGGGGGACCTTAAAATGGCGTGCGTCCATGTGTCCGTCTGTTTGTATCTCTCACTTTCTTGTGAACGTGCCTTCTCATAAACTGCAACTCGAATTTTGTTGTAAAAGTCACTTAATATACCAGATAACATTGCATGGTCATTTATCAAATTTTGAAGGGTTTATTAGACTTCGAATGTTTCATCATTGTTACACATTTGTACAATAGCAAGACTTGTTCGTGCAACTCCCAAGAAACCCCAACACTGAATTCCATCAAATTTCAAAGGATTAGTAATCAATATAGCTACTTGACGATAGCAATTTTGTATGAGGAATATTGGACTGAAATTTTTCAGATGTTTAACATCTTAATATGTTAGAAATTTAAAGCAATATACATGTACGAGGGTTGTCCGTAAAGTTCGAGGACAAGGATAAATAAAAAAAGCAGCGATTTATATATTTATATGTTGCATATTCGTAAGCCTTAAGCTTATATGAGTTTGGATATATCATAGTTGATCCAATTTTGCATGCAAAATTGCAAATTGGTCTTCGTAAAAAGCCCCGGAACAGTGACTCGGAGCAACACCAATATTACATGTCAAACGTAGTGTCAAAAATGTATTGTTTTGTAGGTATTTTATAAAATTCAGTGAATAGTGAAATGAAAATAACAGTGCAATGTTTATATTATGCTCAACAAATTGCCAAATTTCAACTTCTAAATATTTGAAATGACAAATGAACAGAGCTTTAATGTCTCAAGGCAAGTTAAGATATTCTGGGAAACCTGACGTTTTTTTGATAACGTGGAGCAGTGACGTGAGTCTATTATCGTTCAGACATCGGGAAACACCCTCAATTACCAACATATTCCCGAAATATTTAGGAAAGGCATGGTTAGTGTGTTTTGCATTAATATACAAGTGTTTACAAAAATTTTTGGACACAAGAACCAGTTTAAAGGGTGGATAAAATATGTAAAAACTAGTCATTTTTCATAAATCTCAAAACTGTATAAGTTCAAGTGTGTAATTGACCATGATTTTCGACTATCAGTCAATGTCGTTTACTAGTGGTTCAAAATTGATAACTTTTCCACACAAGAAATTATTTCAAATTTCCTAAAATTTTTAAAGACAGGAAATTGCAAAAACACTGAATTTGTTGAATTGCGAGTTCTTCATGACCTTTAACCACAAAGATTAGGACATCAGAGAACGTCAACATTTTACATATTTGTGCTCCTGGTGAATAACATGAGTCTGTTTTGCGTCGTCAGAAAAATATTAATAGTGCTTTAATTGATATGTTGCATACTTTTGCAATAAAACACATTTTAAATAAAATATTAGTTTCACATGCATTCTCGTTATTTAGCAGTCTTTATTTAGATTGTCAACGAACTTTGCGGACAACCCTCGTATAAAAGCTTAAAATTGTTTGGTTTGAACTATTGAAATAATAACAGTTGCAAAATTTGCTTATGCAAAAATGTTCCTCATACATGAATAACTACAACTAATACAATACGTCAATCAAATTTTTGAGGGTTTTTGTTTACACATTAAAAAGTGATAATTTTTAAAAGGAAGTAATTATCTAAAAGTTAAAATTTTGCTCTTTAATTATCTTAACACGTCTTGATCGTCCTTGAAATCAATTATTTAAAACCCAAATTAATATCTTACGCTCTCTTTAAAAAATTTAGCTGGTCAAGATAGTGAGCAAAAAATCGGTCATAGCCTGTTCTAAAAGAAATTGTGGTCAGCAGCTATTCTAACAAGAGTCTTTTCAAGAACAGTTCTCAAATCTGTCATAACTTGTTCTAAAAACATATAATTAAGAATTGAATGCATTATTTTGAAGTTTCATTGGGATATGAAAGGGTTGACCGAAGCACATTTTTAATGAAGCGCGGTAGCGCTTCATGTTGAAAATGTGCGCCCGGTAACATAATTTTGCATAATGCATTCAATTCTTATAATTACATTTTAAACCCGAAATATAAAAAACAACTTTATTTACAGGGAAGTACATCATGTACATTGGGNNNNTTCTATTTTTACAAATCCATCCGCCACTTGAACACGTGGTCAAATGTGTTTCATGGGAATTGCAACTTCACATTGATATGCCACGTGATCGATGTTCAGCTATCAAACTCATGGAATTCAAATGAATATTCATGAAATGTAATTATTGAGGAGTTAAAGGTAGATATCGTTAAAGAATGTTCTATTTATAGTGTTATCGAATAATGTTAAAACAATATAATTAATAAAAAATTAAAATAATATTTTTTCAACATTTCCGTCAGTCGTTTCCAATAGGGTGTCGGTATTTCGTTTATACTGAGCATATTCTTCTGATAAGTTAATTTACGATTCGTATTTTATAATAAGTCATCTACACAAAAAAAAAGCATTGCGAACTCGTTATTTCCGGCATCTCATCGAGGGAAAGATAACAACTCTTTTTTAAAATTAACCTGGATAAACAGGTATTTTATTATATATGTGAAAAAGAAGGAAATTGGGTAAATGTCAAGGAGACAAAATCCCATATCCAGGTTAAAACGACCCAAAACAAAAAATCTAGGGGTCGCCGTACGGTCTTCAACACAGTGAGGAACCTCACACCATATAGCAAGCCCTAAATGGCCCCAAAAAGGTAAAAGAGTGAATAAATCAATGGAAACAAACCATATCCAATAACCCAAATATCAAGAAACTAAAATTGCATAAGAAGACACGGACAAGCCAGTCACCAACATATTCCTGACTTGGGACAGGCGCAAAAATTGCGGTGGGGTTAAACTCGTTTTCTTGGATCCAAACCCTCCCCTATGTGTGGTGAATGGCTAAAAAATAAATACACAAAAAGACTCACAATAAAAATTAAACTAGAAAAACAAGACGAGTACCCTTACAATGAATTACATAAAACATGAAAACAATACACACAGGTACTGTCCGGACAAATGCTCGCAGTTACTCTGAGGACATAATTTCCGTTGACTAAGATATCAAGCCTTCTTACATATGAAACTTCAATTGAAATACTTCTAAATAGATTTGTTATAACAACATCATCAATTATGAAAGAAGAACATGATATTGTGCAATGCCAAAAACTGCCAATATGAAAAATTGTTAAAATTTAGTTATTTAGTTATTATATAAGAATGACAATTATTTGTCTGTAGGACCGGGAGAAAGTCTAGAAAACACTTTTAACAGTCTTCATATTTATCACTCGCGACCGTCACAAACAACAGTTCTAATTCTTGAACCTTAAAGTATGGAACTGCTGTACCAAAAGACCTTTTTTAACCTGCTCTCTCATATGAATATTTTTCAACTGTTTTACCGTACGACAACATTAGAAACCATTTTTATTTAACCTAGAGCTATGACATTTTTTTTTATAAATGATCACTTTTAGAACTATTGGAGCTTTTAGAACAATTCCAAACGGTTGCTTTTTACTGTGAATATTTCCTGTTACTTGAATTGTACGACTGCTCTGAATTAACTTAAAGCCAACTTGGAGGTGATTGCAAATTTATTTTTTAATGTGTTCTGTAATGCTGTATATGTACATGACACAAACTACTTGAAACCTGACTGTCGCTTTCTTTATTCTTTTGAAAATTCTTGTCTTGTGTTTAGAAAACTTGTTTGAATTTATACAACGCAGGAAGCTAGTTTCTTCCATTTTTTCTAGTATTCTTGTTATCACCAGCCAAATAGTCAGACTCGTCAGACATTGAACATTTACCTTGCGTTTTATAGAAATTTACTGTTTATTCAAATTTCTAACAACTCAAAAATACTCAGGCTTCATTCCGTGTATACTCGGTGGATGTCCTTTGTACTGGATTTTGCTTCCTATTTCGATATTTTTGATAACGAGTACTTTCTTTCTAATTATTTTTGAATTATGGCTTTCCACATGATTTAATTCTTATGCTGCTGACGAGAGATTACTCCTTAAAAAAATTGTATATGATAACAAATTAAACTGTTAAATACACAACTTGTGTATTTTGTATCCTAACATGTATGTCTTTTGCGGTGCAGTACAAATGGCTACACGTACAAGTCATGTTCTTCAGATTTTAGAAATGTTCTCAATTCAAACAGTAACAATTTTACCAAAATGCCATATAACCAAGTTATATAAAATTTTTATACTGACGCTCAAATTTCATATTCTATTTTGATGTTGTAAACATTGGAAAACAGGTTTGGTCACAAATGGACCACAAACTGTTTTTTTAATATACGTCATAATCAAATACGTAGGGCTGGATTCGTCAGCAGCGTCGACTATAAAGTCAAGATAGTGAATAAAGACAAATAAAGGCATTTCTGCTAGAAAACATATATTACAAAGTAATGCATAAGTAAATTTTTAATTGTGTTCAAATATTTGTACTAATCAAACACAATGTTGCTGATACGAAGATTACAAAACGTCTGCTTCGATTGTAAAACCGATGAAACTTTCATATAAAAATAAATTTGGCATTTTATTTATTTATTTATTTATTATCTTATTATTATTTTTTTTATTTGAATTTACAAATGTTATTCTGCCCCTTTTGTTTATAGTGCTTGTATCTCTTACAAGCTTACCCTTCCGGAGCACCTGATGTCACTCTCAGTTTCACTGGAGTTCACACTGCGAGTGCCTTCGTTTTGAATGTTGTATGTTCCTACCGCATCTAAGCTGAAGTGTTGTGTAGTATTGATAATAATGGAGTCTTTTGGTGACATTGAATAAAAACCAGTCACCAGGTGAGCGATACAGGCTGATGTGAGCCTCTAGTTTTATATGTTGTAATTTCTATTTCTGTGCTTTGTATCTTTCTAACGTCATTGTTTTCTGTGTTCTCGTTTTGGCCATGTCTTTGGACTTTGATTTTTGTAAATTTCACTCCTGTGTTCCTTCGGTATTCTACTGCCGTTGTTTGTTACTTTTATTGCTATTGACTCGATGAATGCCCTGTGTTTGTTTACATGTTGTTATTGTCTTTTATGAGTCTTTTTGTTGGGTATCAGATGACAGCTGTTGAAAGAATACTATGCTAGTTAATTGTTGACAGCCAAGCATCCATGAACAAAAAATAAGATACATTGATGCAGCGTTTTTCTACAATTAGAGATGAATCTGCTCAAACAAGTGCTAGGAACCTTCTTGCACTTACTATGAGGTATAAGCATAGCTCCTTGTTGAAGGCCTCATGGTCAATGCAAGATGAAGAACAACAAGAAAAGCGTTGTCCTATTGCTTGCTTTCATAATATATTTGAAGAGACTTTGTCTAATGTGTATTTACTCCATATTCTTTTGATTTCTCACATTTCTATACGTTTGGGATGCATAAATTATGTGTGAGACACCGGTGTGAGATTCATGCATTTCACTTCACATGACCTCCCTTGACATAACAATGCAAATAACGTCCACAATGCTAAACGTCAGAAAAATACACAACTTCGTATAAATGACATGACAACTTCGAAATTCACATTGCTTCAGTTTGAAAACCCCTGAAGCGCAACTTCAAAGATTAATTTTTAAAGTTTTGTACCATTGGTACAAAACCAAAACTCACTCGATCTTTTCAAATATTAAATTTATTTTGCAGTAGGTGGCCTAGTTTAAAAGAACGCATTTTTGTTTCTTGACGGCCATATTTATTACTTTTAATATTCGGCCGAGAAATGTGAGTAAAATAATCAGCCATGGTCAAAAATGTGAGACAGGACAATTCCACCCTATATTTCCAATCATCAGAAACTCGGTAAGCCTCGTTTCTGACTGGAAAATGTGAACCCTCGGGTGGAATTGTCCAATCTCACATTTTAGAAAATGACTGATTATTATTATAGTCTCAAATCTTTATTTAATTATGATACGTTGTGAAGTAATGAATCAGTATTCAAAAATAAAAATACCAAACAGTTAATGTCGTTATGCTGTACACGTGTTGCAAGGAGTAACCCCTCATAAGCAGCATTAGAATCAATATGGAAAGCCACTATTCAAAAGTAGTAAAAAGGAAGTACTAATTACCAAAAATATGGAAATAGGAAGCCAAATCCAGTACCAATATTATCCACCGAGTGCCATACACGGAATTAAGACTTAGTACTTCAAAGGGTTATAATTTTGATAAAAACAGTAAATTTCTATAAAACACAAGGTAAATGTTCATATCAGACAAGTCTGACTATTGGGCTGGCTAACAACCTCTGGGACCTCTGGTCCACCAGCAGTAGCATCGACCCAGTGGCTTCGAAATACATAAAAAAAGTAATATATTTACTCACTATATTGATGACAGCTTCAAATTTAGGGCACAAACTTCCTGGTTCAAGGTAATCAGTATTTTTTGTCGTTATTGATTTTATACCAAAGTTTTAGATAAGAAGTGACAAAAATGTGTATATATGGGATGAAAAATTAAATTTTGGATTTGTATCCACTTTATCAATATCCCTTGATTTTGTTTAGTAATACATGATTCAACTCCGTTTTTTTTTCCGTTCATTGAATCTTCAATGACATACAGGCATGGTATGAAAATTTCAAGATAAAAGATTTTATTAAAGAAAAAATACGTTGTGGCTCATGTGCTAAAATCTTCTACCAAATAAGGTATTGCTTTTATCGAGTGGGCGTTCTGGGATTACCTGTCATGCAATTTCATTCTTAACGTAAGCGGTATAAACGATGGAAACTAAGGTGATGTTCTATTGCTCTACATATGGTCAATAGAATTGTCGTTGTAATGTTTGGTCATGGTTATTTTCTGAAAAAAAATAATAAATAAACTTTATTCAAATACTTATAACCCATTTGGGTTGTAGTACATCACATTTATAATAACAAAACATAAAAGAATTAATGTTTACAATATAAAACAGTTATTTGTCTCCTCTCCTCAGTTCTAATGACTGTTGTAAAAAAGAAACGACTGTTTTAATTTGTTCAGAGGTTGACGGATTTAGTATAATAGTCAACTTTTTTAACTGATTCAGGGAATTAAAATTTAGCTGAGTTCTCATATAATATTCTAAAAGTTGCTTTCTACAAGATTGATTAATTGCACAATTAAAGAAGAAATGTTCCTCATTGTCCAAGACTTTACATGTTTTACATAGTCTTTCCTCTCTGGGTATCTTATAGTATCTACCAGTTTCTATTAACAACTCATGGTCACTAACTCTAAATTTTGTTATAAGTTTTCTGTTTTCCTTATTGGGATGAGATAAATAATCTGTTTTTTCACTATTTATTTTTAGGGTTTTATACAGAAAATTTTTATTTTGTTCATTTAATTTAGCAATTTTATCACTTATCAGGTTTTTATAATATTCAGTTACAGAATTTTGAATTTTAGATTTCAATTTCAGTGTTTGTTTGTATGAATTACATTCAAGCAGACAATTTTTATCAAAATTTATTTCTTCTGTAACACTTTGTGCATAAGTATACCATGAGTAGGTACCATGTTCATGCAACATTTTTGATAAATCAAAAGCTTCTTTAAGAAAAGGGTTTATATTACTATTATTAAATCTTGAAAAATATTTTAAAGACTGG
>MJUU01014279.1:8199-20091 GCA_002080025.1 Modiolus philippinarum | reverse complement strand
CTCTAAATCATTAGACCCAATTTGAAATAACACAGATTTGGTTTTAACTTTGTCACTTTTTATATATTGTATAGCCCCTGAAAGTGTTTTATCACGAAGTGTGGTTATTCTTATATTTTTATTTCTATACATTTTGTTTGCTTTTAAGTCTTTTACAAAAGAGGTACCAATGATCCATAGATCTGCAGAATTGTCATCAATTTCTTCACGATTACGTGTCAACATCGGGGGTCTATTTTTATCTTCTACACAAACATTTGGTTCCTCGCAACTGAAAGCGTGAATTTTATTTTCATCCTTATTCAGTACTTCTTGTTCTTTTACAATATTTGGTTTATTTACGTTTCCCTTACTAGTAACCATATTGTTCTCTGTGGATCTTTCTGAAAAAGCAGTATTCATTTTCTCCATTTGTTGAATAATATCAGTTTTTAATTTTATATTATCTTTCTGATATTGAGTAATATTGTTCTTTATTTCAGAAAATTCTTCACTCACATCTATCTTTTGTTTTGGTGTTGCTTTAACTATTTTTACAAGTTCAGTCAATTTATCCTCTGTGCTGGTTACTCTTGTGCTTAGTTCTATCATTTTATTTGAAATTTCACTACAGACATTCAAAATTCTGTTCATTTTTTCTTCTTTCTCAAGCTGGTGAACTTCAATAACATGTATTGCAGTTTTTAATTTATCAATTTCTGCTTTTTGTTCTAATATAATTGCATTACTATCATTCTCACAACCATCTCGACTTTTTTGTTCTTTATTTGTGTCTGAACTCACAATGTTTTCCATTTCTGTTGACTGGGGTTTATCATGACTTAAATCAGTATCAATTACACTAGGAGATTTAGGAGGTGTATTATTATTAGTTGTCTTGTTTGTATTTGTGTTTTCCTTTGCATCATTATACAACAAATCATTGTCAAATTCTATATTCTCCAGCTGCTTGTCGACAGTTTTACCAGAATTGTCTCCCTTTGACCTGATTATTTCGTTGATCACGTTGTTTATCTTTGGAAATTCCGATTTTGTCCATTCTAAAGCTCTTTGTCCTTGTATTAAAGCGGTACAAGTTGTATAGAACAGGGAAATCACAAACTTTTGTTTTCTACCTTGTGTTACGTGAACTGTCGTTTTAAATAACTCTTTGTCCGGAACTTTCCATTCGAACGGCTTTTTTTCGTCACACACCGTTATGTTTTTAGATTTTATATCATAATCTGCCCATTTAACGTGTGTATTCTCTTCATTACCTAATATATTATAATACCTCAATAATAGTGCTCGGCGCCACAATAAAATTGACTTACTGTCCAGAGTTAATGTAGCTTGATTTGAGTTTTTTGAGTAGTGCACTTCACCGACACATGTTTTCTTGCCTGGGGACGCGCCGGCAGCTTTCGGCGAATTTTGTACCAAGTGAATCATTTTACCATTAATAAAATGTTATTAATTGAGATACTGGAGCGTAAATATTAGAACAACATGCTTCTGTAAGCTGGATTACGACTATGCAGGCCATATTCTCACATTTTACCAAGAGTGGATGCACTGCTGGACCTTCATGTCCGCCATTTTTTTTTTTTTTTTTTTTTTTTTTTTTTTTTTTTTTTTTTTTTTTTTTTTTTTTTTTTGAGGTATTTTCAACAATGCACGTGAATGTTGTTGCTCTTCAATACGACTCTGTGTTTTTTATGTCCCTTTTTTGTTTCGTGTTTTAATATGTCCTCGTGTTTATTTATTCCTTTTTATTTTTATTTTGTTCTTTCACATTTTTAATTCAGTTCTTTTCGGTTGTTGTCAAAATGTTTATATTACAAATTTCTTCAGACGCAAATTGATAAGCCAAATAGGTTTACTTTATGTCTATAGGAGTCTAGGATTATGTTTATTTCGCTGAACTTGATTACTCTTTATTTAGGGGGCCGACTCCGACCTGCCGTTGAGTGTGGGGTTTCCTCACCGTTCATTGAAGATCTTATGGTGGCTTTGAGTTATTACTCCCCTTTGGGTCGTTGTCTCTGACACATTCCCCGTTTCCCTTCTTTTTTCTAAGACGGATATTCATTGATTCGTCTGGATATTTTTAGATCGATCAAGAAAAGCAGCATAGGAAATATAAAAATGTCTGTCAAACCCTAACCAATTGTTACGGCCTGGGGAACGGCTTTTTGAGGCCTGATGTTCAAAATTTAAGGCCGACAAATAAACATACATCAGATTCCACATCCAGACATAGATGATGTCACCTAACCTTTACAAAATACGGGAAAAGGGACATAACTCACATTCTCCATTACACGACCATTACATACAATACATACATATAACATGCTGTTGACATTTTGTGTTTCTCCTTGTGTTTAGAAGCAGTCCAGGGAATGTCAATGGAGGGGTTGTGTGACACGATCAACAAACACTTGACTTGGACAGATGGGTTTTCCAAAAAATAAGTTTGAAACCTGATGAAGTTGTTCATTGCTTAAGGTGTACCTTTGAGCGGAAAACAGCAATGGATGTTTTGTTTTCTCACAGATATAAACACTAAGTTTATATCGTTTCGTTTTTATCAGATTTGGTTGTTTACATGATGACCCGGGCGTGTAAAATTGATATTTATCCAACAGTGGCCAACTGTAGTACATTGTAACAGTTTATCCTGTAAATGGAAATTTGAAGGGCCTACTTTAACATTGGTGGATACAATGAGGACACGGGGGATGGAACCCCCCTTTTTGACAATCGTATTCTTAATGCATATTCATATGTTTTATTAAGAAATACCTCTTTTTCATTTTCTGATTGAAAACCGCCCCCCCCCCCCCACCTTTCAAATTGCCTGGATCCGCGCCTGTTTAATTCCTGTGCATATT
The DNA here is from genome assembly GCA_002080025.1 of Modiolus philippinarum. Classification (NCBI taxonomy): domain Eukaryota; kingdom Metazoa; phylum Mollusca; class Bivalvia; order Mytilida; family Modiolidae; genus Modiolus; species Modiolus philippinarum. The sequence goes on along the minus strand of MJUU01014279.1, from coordinate 17,215 downwards.
AATCAATCACTACTCTTTTTTTATGTGCAAAAATGATTTTGAATTCTTTACTTTTTTTCAAACCTTTAAATTTGAAGCGATAGAAGTAAAAAAGAATGCCAAATTTCTATCGTGTTGACAAGTTTATGTCAAAAATTGTGTCCAATTTTGTGATATTGGATGATGTACTTTTGTAATACATAATAATGTAGTTACTTCGTTTTCAAATTTCAACTATACAAAAAAAATCATTCGAACTTTTATACACTTTTTTTTGGAAATGTGTTACCTCCCTTGCAACATATAACAGTCGATTTCATTTGTATTTACTTCAATTTTCCCTCCACCCTTTCATAAACGGAAAATATTGGTTACAATAAAACATGAAATAGAAATACATGGTCCTTTGGGTATGGAAACATTAAGGCACTTGCTCACTGTGGAGCATCATATATTTCAAGTCTTCGGTTTATGGATTTCCGAATGTTTTGATTTGATCTGCACCTGAAGAGACATTGTAGAAATGGCCGTATACAGAAACCAAATTTAGAATATTTTTTGCATTTTGTCAGTCACACAGACACTGTTACTGTAAGAGGAAAATTGTATCTGTAACTCGAAAAATTCGTATATTCAAGGACACTCTCGGTAATGCTTGGGTATTAAAGTCTGTACTACGATTAAACTGACAAAATTAGTTCCATTCCTTTGGTCGGATCAGAAATTGTTCAGTTTGAACAAACAAAGGGATTTTGAGTAATTGCATATAAAACAAAATTCCTACACACACATGGTATAATTACCCTCATGAAACTACACTTTTATTGTTGTTCTTCATCTTCTGCACGTGTTAATTTTAAACAATATTTCAACGATTTATGAACACAAAAGATAAAAATTGAATTAAAATATGGTCTCAAGTCGAAAGGACGAAAAAAGTTAGGGACCGACCATTTAACTCGAAAAGGGGGGGGGGGGCTATGTTTTTTTTCTAAAAAAATATTTTGGGGCTAATTTTTTTGTGAAAAAAATATTTTTGCTGCCAAAATGATGAAAAAAATATGCCCAAAAATATAATGTTAATTTTGAAAAAAAAATATTTTGTTGATGCAAGTGGAAAAAATTTTCTGTCCAGAAAAAAACCATAACCTCCCATTTAGGTTAAATGGTCGGTCCCTTACCATTCGTATGAAAAAAAAATCAATATAAATTGTTTTTGGTTGATTTGTTTTGCCTGTCTATAAAAGATATACCTAATAAATCATATGCTTGATCTATTACAGCAATCCAAACTTTATACGGTAGACAGGTAAAATCAAATATCAATTATAATTTGATTTCAAATGCTAGTAACCTTGTAAAATTTAAAAGTAACAAATGCTTCCACGAATCTTGTAGTAAAACATCTTCATACAATTGATCCACTCTATGGCTAAATTTCCCATCTCTTCGATTCCACCCTGCTTTTGCAGCGGCAGTCAGAATTTCCCGTTTCATGGCCATTTCCATACCAGTCCCGATTCATTATTTATTGACCAAGTTGTTCTCGTCTTGATAAAGCTGTAAGTAATATTGCTGAGAAGACATTCAACAATATGCAATAAATCTGCATATACAATTACTTCTTTAAAACAGAATAAAGTACCCAATTTATTCCAGTTTTTGTTCTCACTTATATGCTAATTTCTATTTAAATAGTCAAATATTATGCAGACGCGTATATTTGTATAAAAGACTTTTAAATAATAAAATACAAAATAATTTTAATATTTATTTATTATTTAATAATCCTCTTATACTAACTGTTGATTGTAAGTCTGCATTTTTCAAGTGATAATTTTTATCAACTTTTCAATATTATTTCGTTTTATCAAGGGATCCCGTATGCCAAGTACTTATGTCGCGGATTGGGTCAATTTAATCTTTTTTATTACGTATGCACACTTCATGACTCTCAATTGTTCACATAAGCAGGTGAAAATATAGAAAATCAATAACTGTTTTGATGGTAAAACTTTAATATAGTAAATATTTTGCTTGTTACCAGAGATGTTAGCTCAATGGGACGGTCACGCCACATTAGGGGAAGTAACTCTTGTCATACCGATTATAAAATGTAAAAATATCCTTGATTAGCAGGATTATCGGAATTTAACTATATTTTGGCCAGGTAATTAACTTATTTAAATCTCATATAATCCAGTTCTCGTAGATTAAAGTTCTTGTTTCATGTCTGTCTTAATACAGCGATGATAGAGTAACGCGTTAAACATGCTAAAAAATTCCTTTCCTTTGATATCGACATTTCTAAATACATTTCAAATCAATTACAGGTAGTGTCAATTGTAAAGTAATATATTTCCGTAATATCAATACGTTATTTCAATTTTATTTGATACGATTAAAACTAGCTATATATAATAAGTATGCATCTTTTGTTGAACATCTACCTTTGTGAAACAGAGGCGTGACAATAATTTGCATCTTTTTTCTTCTCTTCAAGCATATCAATCAAAGCACATAAAGATGAAATCAAGTGTTTTACGAGTTAAAAACACGTAATATTCGACTTTATATATACAAGACGTTTTATGAATGCAGATCGCAAAGATTGTTCATAAAAAGGCTAACTGCATGAAAATTGGGAATTGATAAACACAATTACAACATGCAGGATTAGAATATAAATATCAATATTGTATTTGAATAATACGCATTAATTTTTCTGTTTAATAAGGATAATAAAAAAAGTGTCTGATTTTCAGACTTTTACATAATCAATAGATAAAACAAGTATTTAAGGCACATAGACAAACAAACATAGACGAACCATCCAATTCCTTAAACATTTTGAGAAGAAAGGTTGCTTTAAAAATAAGCACGCTTGCTAAAAATATTGCATTAACATATATTTTCTTTAAAATGTTAGGAATATTGACATTATACGATCCGCTGATTTACAATGGGGCGGATTCATAACTAAATGGGGCGACAAAAAACAGTTCAATGGGGCGGCATAAAAGTATACAATGGGGCGGATTTCAAATGAATCAAAGGGGCAGATGTAACATATAATTTGATAATATTGTCAAGTATGAAATTATATTTATATAAAATAACAGAAAAATACAGCCACTTGTCCAGTATTAAATCAATGTTAAAATAATCTTAGAACTATAGCACATACATATTTGTGTCTGTTTTAGAAGTAAACTTTAAAATTCAAGGCATGTTGTTTCGTTGTTCTTCAGTTTGTTGCCCATAATTGAATAATTTTTTTTATTATGACAGAAAAAGACCAGAGATTTTGTTTAAGCTGTAAACAAAAATTAGATGACGAATATCACTTTTTTCTACATTGTCCTATAAATAATCATCTACGTAACGAACTAGAATTTAATTTAGATGTTGACCTAAAAACTGGATCAGACATAATAAATTTAAAAACAATTCTGAATCCGTCAACACCTTCTAATATTAAAGCAGTAGCTTCTTTCATAAAGAGGTCATTAGAACTGAGGGGAGAAGGTTAAGCTTTACTGTTTTAATATTAAAAATTGAAATATTTGCAAAATATGATTTTTGTATGTTTCATGTGATTTGTATTGTGTTCTTTTTGTATTGTATTGCTATGACTCTAACGAGTCTTTTGTCTGCAAATAAAAGTTATATTGTTTTACATATATGAAAGGGAAAATGCCAGAATTTGTAGAGAAAAACAAAGTTTTGAGGTAATGATAAAAACATTTGTCACCAGTTAGTACATGAACTCTAATTAAAAGTTGTTTTAATAAACAGGTAAAAAGAAATACGATCTGGTGCTTTCAACAAGGTGTAATTCCCCGTTCCATTCCAATATTATTTTCAACTGTTTAATTATTGAATATAAACAATATTATCAAATCAGGGGAATTATTTGGAATGAAGGAACGTGTTGTGTTTTGACAACAATAAAATCTTATGTATAATTATATTCTTTGATTGAAATGTGTGTTTTACTTACAAACATAATAAAATGTAATAACAAAAAAAAGTGTCTAGTCTTAAAATTTTGACTAGAATCTAACATATATTCAACAATGATATAAATTGGTGCATTTTGTCGCGTAGAGTTCAGGTACTATATTTTTTTCCGATTGGGGCGTAAACTCGCTCTTGTCAGTCAAATAAGGGGTATTCCTCTCTGTATTTTGATCCCCATCATCCGAGGAGGGCATACAGAATAAAATGCTCCTTGACGAAGCTCGACTGGTGACAAGTCTACCAAATTTTCTAGTAAATTGAAACAGGATGGGAACTTCTTAACGAAGAACGAAAACAGATATGTTTTTATACTATAGGGAAACGGGACAGATAAAGGGGAGGTTTGGGTACTCATAAACCGGTTTAACCCTACCGCTGGCTTTTGCTGGTGCCGGTACCAAGTCCGGCTATCCCGAGTTCCTATCGTTGTCTACGTTTGCCTTTTATCTTAAACGTGTTTTTCTTGTGTAGTTCCCTTGCAAATTGTTGCATGTAATTATAATTTTCAGCCATTGTAGGTGTTTCCTGTTATCCATTTTTTAACATATATATCTTTTTAATTCATGATAAACTGCCTCCAAAATACATATCACAATGATTACCACCTATGGTTTCTGAGGTAAACCTAAATCGATAACAGTGATAATTGATGTCACGCTGAAATGTAGACTAAGGGTCACCGAACTTGAATTCATCTAATTTGAGCCCAGAAATTCGGAACTCCGGCACCTTATCGGTGGTGAAGCAAAACATGAACCAAAATGATCAAAGCACCAAATAAATATTATCATCGTGTACGAAAAATTAATATACTTTACATTACATCAATGTATCACTCTCGCGGCAAACTGATATGGCAACTTTTCATGCTAAATAAACCTGTGGCGCCCTTTAAAGTGGTGCAATTCATTTTCTACTTGAATGACAACTTTTACAGACTAAAGACATGAAGTCAATCGCAAAATTATCTGGATTTGCAATTGCAAGCAATACCCGATGTCACCCCAGACTCCCCGTTCCACGATTCCCCATTATTCGCAGCGCCAATATCTACCTAGAAACTAATTTTCATCTAAATGCGGCCATTCTGAAAATTTTAAACGCACAGCATATAATTTCAGCTGGTGGTCCAACTTTGTGCAAAGTTTCAAACCATTCCATTCAGGCATTTCAAACGTCATGTCACCACTGTGTGGGGTGACATAATAACTGGAATATCTAAAGAAACTATTTGGCAGTGTTGAGGAAAAATTAATTCAAAAATGTTTTCATATGTGCGTAGTTCCATTACACAAACAAAACTGTTCATATGATGTATTTGGGGAATAACACGGGCTATGCGCTACGGCTTCCAAACTGTTTTGAACCTTGGGCTTTGGGCTCCAACACAAGAACTCCGGGCTCCCACACTACTGCTCCACTCACATGGTTCCGGAATACACTTGTTTGATAAAAAAGCAATTTAAACTTTGATATCCCTTCTTCAATTACGAACGAGGCCTTGAAAAACATAAATTAACAACTGTAATTACCCTTTCAAGATGACAATTCAAAGGCTGACTCAATGATTTGTTTCGTCTATTCTATTTTGACTTGTCGGCCATTTAACAATATTCATATTAATATACATTTGGAAATTCAATTCGATTTAAATAAATGGTAAAGAAGAAATGATATTAAAATTGACAAACATCATTCATTTTGTATAAACCCTATTATGAGTTTCATAGCAACTTATCGCAGAGTAAATATTTTGGAGTCAATAATGTGGACGACACTGATTAGCATCACGTTTGGTAGGACAAAAGTGTACAAAGTGCAAAGAATAGCGATGCTGTAAAAAAAATTTAGGGGAATTAATTCTTATACATTTAATTCTGGTTATGTTGATATAGTATACAGTTATTTACCCAAAGCCAACGGCTGAGGGCAATAGAACACTGAGCTGTTTCCATTACCGAGGGAAAATAGTTCTGAGCTATTGTCTGACTACACATTAAATGTCTGTTTTATTACCTAATCTGCACAAAAGAAAAATAACTTAATTTACTGTTTTTTATGCAACTTTGGTATTTTTTGTATTCTACACAAAAGAAAAAATAAGTTGCAGAAATGGCTGAAAACTCTAATTCACTGAAAATTATTTAACTTATTATTCTCATACACAAATGATCGTTTGCAGCAAAAATGCTCAGTAAAAAAATTAATTTACATTTTTAATATCTAAAAATGTGCAAAATGATATACATGGTTTCATGTTGAATCATTTCATAATGTTAATGAATATATGCATTTGCTTTTATACATTTTCAAAACCATAGTAATTAGTTCTATCAGTCGGATTTTTTGTGTTCAATGTGTCTTGTAGTATTTCTCTCATTGTCAATACTTTGAGGTTGTTTATTACAAAGAACGTTAGTAGGAATAAAATTTCATCAACACAGAAAAATCAATTTCACTTAAATCAATATGGTTTTGACCAATAACATAATTAGCCAGGAAACAGAACAGTAATGAATATTCATAAAATTATTTTGACCAATCACAATCCAGACAATAGAACGGTAAGAATATTCATAAAATTGTTTTGACCAATCACAGTAGCCAGGCAATAGAATGGTTATGAATATTCACGATGAAATCATTTTGACCAATCACAGTAGCCAGGAAATAGAACATACCAGGCAATAGAACACACCAGGCAATAGAACACCGTGAAATAGAACACTTAATTGTAACAATCTCCAAAATAGTTCAAAATACAAAATACTTAATAAAACATACAAAACAATACAATTAGGTAATAAAATGAAATATTCCTTATCAATCTAAATATTACCAGTAAAAATATAGCAAACAAATGAAGGGATGTGGAGTAAATGTAATGGGGACAAAATCCCTATAAACACATGGTAAGATTAAACAAATGGTACAACGCTTCCATTGTTCTTCGCCTCGAGTCACCATGAGGCTTTCAACATTTGAAGAGCAATCAATCCTACTTCATAGTATGTCCAAGATATCCTCTAGCACCGGATTGAGCGGAATTCACTTGCTAAATGTTTATCAACGCTACATTCATGTATCCATCTTGTCATGCATTCGGGTCGTCAACAAGCACAACATATCGGGCAAAGTACTCTTACAAAGACTGTTATCCGTTACCCGACAAAGGGACCAATAGACAATGCAACATATAAACGATTACAGGGCACTCATCGAGTTGATTGTAAGAAAACTTGGCAACTAGGGAGATTTTGGCAATAAGACAAAAAAAAGGGTAGAAGAAAAAAGAAAAGAAATCAAAAGCGTCCAGTTATGTTCTTTGATTTATGGCTTCAAATTTATATAATATTTTTTTCAAATATGCCATGTTATTCGGAGTAAATTCTGTACTTTTATTGGTTACCTTTACAGGGGATATGGGACCGTATACCCGTGGTAGCAAAATCACAATTTTTAAACGCTTTTAAATGAAAAATTGCAGCACTTCTAGCGGAATATGAAAGTTATTCGGGCTTCACATGGGATACGGGTTCATATTGCCTGTTTGTGCTCCACGGCTCAGGGGATATAAAACACAAACAAGGAATATGAACCCGTATCTCCTGTGAAGATTCCTGAGTTTCCCCTCGCATCGTCCTAATTTATCCCACCTTATTCCATAATTATACGGATTTACACATATTGTATTGTCCTTATTTTCAGTATATATAATTCCATTAGTACAATAAATGAAAGTACATCGATTTAAAGCTGTTTATTTCAATTCAACTTAAATCGAGTATTAAATAACATTGTTTTGAAACCAATGAAGTATGTCGGTTTCTTGTTTCTAACATGGTCTTTGTAAATATGGCAATCACTTCTAGCCTGAGTATTTTATTTTGAAAAAAAAATCTGTCGTTGTGAATTATTTACCAATTCTGGTGTTTTTGGACGATTCTAATTTGTTTGGATTTTCAACAAAACAAATAAACAATGGCTGGTACCGCTAAAGAGGTAATGTGTCGTATTGTTATGGATTTTAATTATTTAAGTCTTTTCCAATTATCGTATTATAATGGAATTTCCGTATTGAATATCTATGTCAGCACTGTTCAAATAATGATATTTACATTTGAATATTTTGGTCATTTGTGAATTTTGTTGTCTGTACTATACTGAAAATGTTTACTTAACAATTATGATACCGGTATAATTTAATTACCAGTGTTAGATGTTTTTTCAGAAAACTTCTTATCACATGTATATTTTGTTTCCTCAAAAGAAAGATAGTTTGCTAAATAACTAAATACCGAAGTTACTGTCAATTTACTTTCTGCATATGCGCATTTCGACAACTTATGTCTCATCAGTGCAGATAAAATCCAAACATTTGGAAGACCAGAAACTCAAAGATGTTTAAAAACTGATAGAGAACAAATAACCAATATGATTATTGATATTTCCTGCTAAAAAGGGCAACTTCTTCCTTTATTGCCCATGAGGCAACTTCTTTTTATATTGGCCGATGAGTAAACATCTTCCTAAATTGCCCGCTGTAAGAGGCAAGTGACTTGCTTCTCATATTGCACGCTGTGGAAGGCAGCTTCTTCCCGTATTGCCGCTGTAATTCGATTATTGCTCACTGAAGAAGACAAAATTTTCCTATAATATTCACTGTAGAAGGCAATTTCTTTCTTTATTGAAAAGTTATGTGAAAAAAAAAACATATGACACTGCCCGTTTAATACAATTTTTTTGTGTGCAATATTATGCACCAAAATTACAATACCTGCTGATGTACTAGTAAAAAGTAGTGCCAATACGGAAAAGTAGAGACTACACAGGATAGTTCACATATTTCACTTCCGGTTGTGAAGTAAAAAAGGTGTCAAAGAATGGGTGTTTTCAAATTACTCCTGTATTATGTCCTCTAAAAGTCATATTGGGTTTTGGATAGCCGCATTGGTCCTTGGCGTTGCCTCAGACCAATACAGCTATCCTCAACCTTATACGAATCTCATGGGAC
>MJUU01014277.1:408-25279 GCA_002080025.1 Modiolus philippinarum | reverse complement strand
AAACCAGAACTAGGAGATTATTTAGGAGACTTGACGGATGAAGTAGCCAAAAATCCAATTTCCAAGTTTGTAACTGGTGGACCCCAAAATTATGGATATAAAGTTACATGTCAAAATGAAGTCACAACCGTATGTAAAGTAAAAGGATTGACACTGGACTTCAAAAATAATCAACTCATCAATTTCGACACGATTAAGGACATGATCACCAACAGAAAAGACAATGTAAAAACTGTGAAAGATGACTTCAAAATCATTAGAGACAATTTCAAACTACTTACCATCAACCAGAAAAAATATTACAGATTAGTGTTTGACAAAATAGTCATCATGACTGATTACTGTACATTACCTTATGGATTTTAAATTATAAAGGAAACATGTGGATGTTCTCCGACCCGTGTTTGCCTATTTGACGGAGAAAATAAAATGTATATCTGTTAATATATTGTTTATTTCACTGCCTAATGAGATATGTGTAGAAGATCTAACAAAGAAAAGAAAATAAACAACAAAAGTAAAAAAAAATAATAAACAAACAAATAAAAAACATAAAAGTTGCCATCGCAACTTAGGTTAGAGTAACATAAAAGAGAGATCAAAACATCAACAACAAAAATTAACAAACATAGAAAATAAAAAGTTGCCATAGCAACTTAGATTAGAGATAAAAAAGAGAAAACTCAAACAAGTTTGAAATTGGAAAGTAACTATGGAGATATACAAAAACTGCAACAAAAAGCGGTTAGGGTTAGAACAAATACAACATTACTGATCTAACAAAAGAAAAGTTAGGGTTAGCACAAGGATAAGTGTAAGGTTAGGGTTAGGATAAAGACGAGACCAGTGGACATGGACAGAAGTAGGGCGAGACCAAAGTAGAAAGTACAGTAGAAGGCGAGACTTAGGAAAGTACCTTGGATAGAGGTAGGGCGAGACCAGTGACAACACTATGGACTAGTGAAGTCAAAGATAAAGGCGAGGCACTCAAGACGAGGCCAAAGGTCAATGAAACACTATAACAAAAAGGTTCTGTCACTGGAGACAATGGTTAAGGTGTAGTAAAAAATACATTAGGGTTAGGGTAAAAGCAAGGTCAAAGCTGGGATAAAGACGACACCAGTAGGCAAAACCAGCGACAACACTATGGACTAGTGAAGACAAAGCCAAAGGCGAGGCACTCAAGACGAGGCCAAAGGTCAAAGGTCAACACTATAACAAAAAGGTTCTGTCACTGGAGACAATGGTTAAGGTGTAGTTAAAGTACATTAGGGTTAGGGTAAAAGCAAAGTCAAAGCTGGGATAAAGACGAGACCAGTAGGCAGAACCAGAGACAATATCTAAAACAGAGTGAGGCTGATGACACACTTACATGTAGCACCTCGTCAATAACGATTGAAGCGCCCTCTATAGGGGTCAAAGGTCCAATAACGATTGCAGCGCCCTCTATATTGTCACAGAAATTCCCTCCTGAACTAATTTGCATATCTTAGGGAAAATTAGGGGAAAATGAAAATATTTTACAAAGAATGCACTATGGGGCTCCTCGTCAAAAGTGTTCTGAGGTAACCCCTTATACTACTGGTAAAATTATGTGAGCAATTTTTATTTATTAAGTGAGGATGATAGTAAATGTAAGAAACAAAAGTAAATCATTTTGAACACATTTTCCTCTAATGGGGGCGTATGCTCAATTTTTGCAAGTCCAGATCTTTTTAACCCCACACTGCCTGCCTTAATAATGTCATTGGTCTTCCAGAAATTTGCATCTTTAATTACGTTTATGTTGTGCTTCCCTTAAAATATCTCGCCAATCCAAACCTGATACCTTTCAGTGCAGAGAGTTTATAATTTGACCCGTTTTCTCCTTACTTCCCATTGAAAATTATCAAGTATTGTATCAACCTTTACAGTGGTACTGGTGTCTAAATTCATTTCCCTACTCGTTGCCAAAATGTATTTCTGTAAACATAACAATGCTGATTTCGTAGCCTTCTTTGTGCTTAATGAGTCCTTATCATACAACAGTTTGGCCATATAATCGTCCGTCGACAAACCAATCTAAAATTTCCAACCTGAACAGCAGGCTTCCCGCACCGTCGAATTTTTCAAAACCAACTTATTTATTTTCTAATCACGTGGAAAAAATAGCAAATTAAAATCAATCTTATATATAAAAAATAATACTGGTTAAGATCTAGTGTATATCAATACATTATTCTGGGATTTCTGTTCAATTTCATTGCCAATTGCAAGAGTAATTGTCAGATGTATGACCATTTAAGTCCCGATTTCATTTAAATAAAAACATTTTCGAAGTTTTTCGATTGAATTTATGTTAATCTCAAAGTTCGAAAGGTTAAGCTTTTCTCAAACTGATTTAGTAGAAGGCATTTTTTTTTACCTCGTTTATAGATTCTATACCCTGCGAATCAATTTATGTAAATTGCTAAATTGCTATCAATTTGACTATCTTTGAAAACGGATAGAGAGCAAAATTACCTTTCAAATGATATAAACGTCCTGATGTTAGGTGGATTGATCAAAATCTTGAAAATTTGACTTCAGTTGCTTTACTGAGACCTGAATTAACAAAAAAGGAGTCAGGGAAGTCAGATACCTTATTAGAGCATAAGAATCAAATATTTTCGAATTGGTTTAGTATTTAGTTTGTCTTTTTCCATCTTTGCTCCTGACTATTCTGTTTGTTAATATTATTACTCTTACTTGCTCTGAGTAATTAAACAGGAGAAAAAAAATCATTTACAAAATAAATTTGTGCTTATTAAACCTTATATATTTTAACGTATACATGTACATTCTTTATCGATAAGGTATATATATATCTTAAATAATTCTAATGCACATACTTACATAAATAAGGGTCAAATTATCTAGAGACAAACATGTTATGCAAGATAAAGAACAGACAACAAATAAGATTTTATCTAGTTAATTTTGCCAAATTTGAGTGTAAAAATGTACCAAGTCGTAGCTACCTTGGTTTGCATTGTACTTTTTCTTATCGCAGCTTATACAAAGAAAAAGAAACCACCAAAATTATTACCCGGACCAAAGGGTATACCGATATTTGGTAACTTTTTTCAAATGGAATATGAAAAGATGCATTTAACGCTTCACGAACTCAGCTTAAAATATGGCGATATCTTTAAGTTTGAAGTGTTCGGACAGAAATTTGTTAGTTTAAATTCGTCAGAAATCATACGAGATACCTTTCTGCATGAACCAAATGCAACGATTTGTGCAGCAAGACCACCAACTTTTCTTGGAGAATATGCATTTGAAAACTATGCTGACTTATCATTTTCTTCCGTGGACAAAAGTTGGATTATGCGTCGAAAACTGTTTTACACTCAAGTAAAAGCATACGGCGAAGGACTATTGCAGATCGAAAGAGAGGTTAACAAGAATTTGAGACAAATGAAAATCGAACTTAAAAGCGTAACTGGACGAACTGTTTGCCCAAAATATATGGTTGAGGAGTTTGTACTTAATACTATCGAGACACTTGTAAGTATTATAGTTTAGAAATGCTTTAGCCTACACCTGATTATAATTGACTGTTAAATGCCTTTGCTTGCACCATGGTACCCCCTAAGATGCTCTTGTTATTGCTATGGAGATCACACTTAATACCCTTGAAATTAAGTATTATATATCTTATCATTCTTTACCTTTGATAAAATTTCGCAAAAATGTATCTCTCATGCAGCTGGATTTGAACCCCTTCTTCGACATACAAGTCAGTGTGGTTTCTGACCAACGCTTTGTAACATTACACCACGAGGAAAAACATTTTCAGTTTGTAATTTTATATACTAATACTTAAAATGACAATCAAGAATGTATAATACATCAATGAAAAAAAACGTAAAAAGAAGTTATTACTGTGATACCGTACAATTTAAACCTTCGGAGTCTCGGCCTTCACCTGCACTCGTGAAGAAAAAGAAACCTCTCAGAACTGTACGGTATCTTATACATTCTGTATTCTAATGTATATATCAAGAAGCTATCCAACTGTTTGTAAAATTACAATTTGAAAAGACCAATTTTTTTTTATTTTGAGGTTGTCTATTCTGTTGGAAATGATGAAGTCTCTTAACTTTGTATCAACATGAAAACACAAAGTAGTCAGTTCCTCTAATAGAACTGTAAAAAGAAAAACATACATATAATTAAAAGCAAGATTTTTTAAGCTGGCCTCGTTTCGTAGCAATTAAAATATGTCATAACTACAAAAGAACGCATGGGTACCAAAGTTTTCATGTTCAGCACTATGGGTGTTTTAAAAGAAGCAGGCGATGCTGACTCTAACGGTGCAACTGATCTGCCCCATGTTTTTTTTATTGTTGTTCATTTGTATGTGTATCTTCATTCCTCTTTGTTGTGCCGTACTCATGACAAAATACCGAAGTTACTGTGAATTTGAATTCTGCATATGCGCATTTCGACAACTTATGTCTCTTCAGTGCAGATAAAATCTAAACACTTGGAAGACCATAAACTAAAAGATATTAAAAACTGGTAGAGAACAAATAACCAATATGATCTAAATGTAAAGCCAAAATCAGCTAAGGACAGAGCTTTGCATGAGGGAGATACTCCTTAGTTTTAAACAAAAATTCAGATATTGTAATGTTCCAAATAGAATCGGCTTTCGGGTCAGCACCGATGTACTGACTACTGGGCTGGTGAATACCCTCGGGGACTATAGTTTACCAGCAGTGGCGTCGACCCATGTGATGTTCTTTGTTTCTTTCTATTTCCAATGTTGCAATTGTCTTCAAATTATTTGTTTTTAGGCTAACAGTTTTGTCATCATTTACTTTTTAAAATTTTGTTATAGTTCGTTGGATAGAAAATGCATCCATTTATTTCAATTTGAAAATAAAGTTTGTGTCGACTCAAAAGGTACTTAAATCAGATACAAGATCTTTATAAAAAAAAACCCAACATGTTGCAAAATGCTGATTTTACCTTATTCAACTCCAAACTCTGGCAGAATTATTTAAATCACAAAATACCGAAGTTAGTGTAAATTTAGTTTCTGCATATTACCATTTTGACAACTTATGTCTCTTCAGTGTTTCTCTAATTTCTAGCGAATTTAACCAACGCTTGACCGATGTGATAAAAATATTTCTCGTCACTAGTGAGAGAACAACTCGCGGGAATTTCCCGCCAAATCTATTCGGAATATAATCCTCGGTGTTTTACAATTATGTCATTAGAGAAACATTTTCTACACTTTAAACAAGTTAATTATGAAATTACTCACATCTTGTTAAATAAATTTTCAAATATTTAAAAACTCGGCAAGTCTCGTTTTCAAACATTTGCAAAAAATTACTTAACTCGATGTGAGAAATTTCATAATCAACCAGAGTTCTCGTTATAGAAACTATATACCTCAAATAAATATTTGGAAATTCACAAACAAAACATTGGTAAAATTTCATAAAGCACAAATAAGCAAACGAATCTATATTGAAAGCGAACACAACTTATTACAGAGTAATGCAAGAGGGGGGTGAACCTTAGTTTTAAGCGAAAGCTTCTAAATTTTAAAAAATGATAAAAAAGTGTATAAAAAACAGAAATCTTTCACCTATGGAGGGGCAAGTTTGAAGTTTTTAATTATTAACATTAAATATTACAGATGATAGGACGGTGTTTTGGCAGACAAGGTAAACTACAACAACTACTTCAAAGACTGAATGTTAGTGCCAATAAATTAGCCAATATGGGTAGTGATATTTTGTATTCACTGTTTCCGTTCTTACGCTCCCTACCATTTAAACACTCCTAATTTTTGGAGGAATTTATTGAAGAAAAACGACAGATGGTTGACATGTTGTCAAGGATAGCTGTAAGTATATAGTTATTATACCCCCCGCTTGAAAAGTGTATATAGTGATGGGGGTGTCTGTCCGTCCGTCCGTCCTTCCGTCCGTTTTTCCGTCCGTCCGTTACACATGGGGGTACCCATCTCTTATCCGCTACCCCTCCTGAACAACTGAATAGATTTTCATGAAACTTAAACACAGTCTTTGTGACATAATGTAGATGTGCACCTCCTATTTCAGAATTTGATTTGATTGATTTTTGGGGTTTCCCATAGCCAAACATGGACTTTGCCATTACATTACATGTACACATGGGGGTACCCATCTCTTATCCGCTACTCCTCCTGAACCACTGAATAATTTTTCATGAAACTTTAACACAGTCTTTGTAACAGAATATGGATGTGCACCTCCTATTTCAGAATTTGATTTAATTGATTTTTGGGGTTTTCCATAGCAAAACATGGACTTTGACAGTACATAACAAGTGGGTATCCATCTCTTATCCACTACTCCTCTTGAACCACTGAATAGTTTTTCATGAAACTTTGACATGGTCTTTGTGACATAATGTAGATTTGCATCTTCTTAGTTAGAATTTGATTTGATTGATTATCAAATGGTGGAACGGGGGGTATATATCAGTATATCAAAGATTGGGACCCCCGCTGCCCCTTTTTGGACCTCCTCCCCTTGTAAAAAAAGACAAGTGTTTTTAAACTAAATTTCTTTCTGTTGAAACAATCATTGTTACTGTAAAACACCAAAAAGATGTGGTTGCTAAGTAGAATTTCAAAAAGTACAGGTTTCTGAGAATTTGACATAATTCCCAAATTAGAATAAAAGATTTTTGCAACCTGACTGTTGAAAATCATCATTTTTACTGTAAGAAATTGAAAAAAGATATGGTTGCTGGGTAGAATTGCAAAAATAATGGGTCTTTGGAGTTTCAGGAAATTCACCAAATTTGGAATCAAAGATTTTTTGCAATCTGACTATTGAAAATGATCACTGAAACTATAAGGCATCCAAAAAGATATGGTTGCTAGGTAAAATTCCAAAAAGTCATTGGTCTTTGAGAGTTTCAGAAAAAATTAACAAAACTTAGAATCAAAAATTTTTGCAATCTGACTATTGAAAATGATCACTGAAACTATAAGGCATAAAAAAAGATATGGTTGCTGGGTAAAATTCCAAAAAGTAATTGGTCTTTGAGAGTTTCACAAAATTTACTAAAATTAGAATCATTTTTTTTTTGCACTTTGATTATTGAAAAGAAAATGATCTTCACTACTGTGAGGAATAGAAAAAGATATGGTTGCTAGGTAGAATTCCAAAAAATAGTAGGTCTTTGAGAGTTACCAAAATTAGAATCAAAGATTTTTACAATCTGACTATTGAAAACCATCACTGAAACTATAAGGCATCAACAAAGATATGGTTGCTAGTTAAAATTCCAAAAAAGTAATTGGTCTTTGAGAGTTTCAGGAAATTTACCAAAATTAGAATCATATTTTTGAAATCCTAGTGTTCATACTAGCTGATGACATTAAACATTTGCTTAATTATCAAACATCATGTTGGAATATCAAAAATTATTAGTCTTTGACATTTTCAGGAAATTTACCAAATTTGGCACCGGGGTCTAAATTCTAAGAGCGTAGAACGGATCAAAGGGCAATTCCAATAATTCTTCATGAAAATATAAACCACAAAATCAAAATGATACACAGAGTTCCAGTCGTTCTGATGAGTACGTTTTACATTTTTGGCCCCTTAAGGGCATGCCCCCCAGGGGTCATACCAAAAAACCGCTATCATCAGTAAATGAGATGCACATAATGGAACTTGCATACAAAGTTTCAGCTTCCAAACATGAATACTTCAGAAGATTTTGCTTATTACTGAATATCTCGAAATACAATTTCGCTCATTTTTCCGCCCCGAGGGCAAATTTCAAAATTCCGAAATCTTTGGCACAGACAAATTTTATAGTGTTACTTATACCCTTATTACAAGGTTTCTGCGATTTAGGGTGTAAAAGGAGTTCCAGCGGAATTGATTTTTCGTTTTTTTGGACCCCTAGAGGCCGTGCCCCTAGAGGTCATACCCAAATTCCGACACCCTCTGTGAAGTTGTTACATAATATGTGAGTCGATTCCTGAGTTTCAACTTTCTAACCCAAATGGCCCTAGAGATTTCTTCAATTATTGGATATCATTTTCGCCCATAATTTGCCCCTATGGCGTTTGACCTAAATTTTGAATCCACAGTGCGGTACTTCAGTTCATACTCTAGTATGGTGCAAAGTTTCAAATTTGTATCTCAGAGCTATCGGGGAGCATTACAAACGCACGTACACGTATGTACGTACATATGGACAGACTGCATTACATAACACCCCCCCCCCCGCTTTCGCTAAGCGGGGGAATAATTAATCGACAATTTTTCCATACCTTGAGGCTAGGTACCCCTTGAGCCCCTCATACACTACACTGCATAACCAAAATTGACACCGAACGGAACCGTTCGTCTCTGTTTAATACATGTGTACCTGCAACGGAGATATACCGCACAAATTTTCCGGTGTATTTACGGTAGGTTAAAGTTTTGTTCAGTTCTCATGCGTTGTGTCTCTATTATTTGTTCGTTCGTCTTGAAACCGTTCATGCATGGTAAAATTGACTAAAGAAAGGGGTTTTTAGCGGAGATATTACATATTAACAATTAGAATTTCCAACACTTCCGTTTAAATCCCTGTACCAAGTCAGGACTATTGCGGTTTTCCTTTTTTCTATTGTTCTCAGCTACTTTGTCTTTTTATCCTTTGGATTTCGGCTATTTCGGCTATCCTGATCACTTTGAATTATACACATCAAAAGTGGAAAGTAAAATGTATTTGACGTCCAGAAAGTTTTAAAACTTGGATTTGTTACACGGTCTAGATTAAATGCAACTATATCTTCAAAAATTCTAATATTAAGGTAACTCTAATTTTCATAGCTTCTGTTATCGGAATCCGTTGTTGTTACATGTATTTGTAAGGATATCGACCGATTTCAAAATATGATTGAAATTATATGAGTTATAAAATAAAAAAATACAACGTAACAGCTTATATGTAATTTTGAAACGGAAATTTGTAAATCTCATCAAATTAAAACATACGACTTTTTTTTACAGAGAGAACATCCAGATTTTAAAGGTGCATATCAGGGTTTTATGGAGGAGGTCAAGAAAACAAGAAATGATGAAATACGTATTGCGGAAGCAAATATCCGCAGCATGTTAATTAACCTTGTAGGCGCAGGTATGTACATGTAACTAGAGTTTTAAGAAGTGCATATATCTCTTGATTTACATTCTGTCATGACATACATGTAGTTATGAACACTTCATGATAATAAATAATTATGAGATAACTTTATTATATTTGGAAATATGGAGGCATCAGTTGTCGATTTGATGGTCGCAAATTGAGTTTACTGGCGGCGCACTAAGGGAGCAAGTATACAGATATTTACGAACATCAAATCCCCAACTGATGACGACAAATCTTCAAATACAATACAGTTATCTCCATTCTAATGTAGTTGCTCAGAAAGCAAATATTAATTACATTAATTATTTTTGAAATCAACATTAAATGGACGACTTACAACATTACTGCACGGAGAATATAGTTCCATTATATGGCAAACCATAAATTAATTCGCTTTCACCTAGATTTTATATGTAACCACAAATTTAATCATGGTATATAAAATTATTCATTTGATCGTGATAAACAATTCGCATAAACGATTATTAAAAAGAAAACAAAACAAAACAAAAAAGAAAGGTGCATGTCTAAGGCAAAGTGGCGCCGACAAACAGTTTTTTGACTGCCGGTCGGAGATAAGTATATGTGTGCTGATGTTTACTAGAAAGGTAAATATTGTGGCTGTAAAATTGGCATGTGTGTTGTATTCTTCTAAATGCATTAGGGAACAGCTGAACAGACGGATATTGGGGTTATTTATAACAAGTGTGATGATCTAGTCCATCGCTTGTATATTCGGAGATGGCAACAAGCTGCTTTATATGGAAAACAATAGAATTTCCTGCAAACAATCCTATTGGATATTCAGATGCAACGCTAAATTAAACGTTTATGTCAAAATTGGAACAACATTTTTTTCAAACATCGTAATTCCTACAAAGTTCATCATGAAATATTTCCTTTTCAAGCCGGAATTCGTTTTAAATACTAGTTCGCAGCTTTTTATGTTCACTTTATATGGCGGCAATCATTGTATATCGTGAATCAACTTCCTGCAAAGTCAGTAACTAATTATCAATAAAATACCAGATTCCTGTTTTTCAAAAAAATGAACCTGTTTTTTCTACGTCTAAAACTATCCCATTGTACTTGCAGAACACATTACAAACTCAGAGAGATTTCCACAGTACACTCATTATAGCACAAGATATCTAATTGTAATATAATTTTTTGTTATAAGTCAAAACAACACTTTAAACAATGGACAAAACGAAAACTAAAAACAAAGCGCATTTAAGTTGCTCATGTATTGAATGGGAATAATTGAAGTTTATGTCAAAATTTATCAGAACATGTTCATCATTTTTAAATTTCTATGTCGTTATATGTTCTGTCTTTAAAATTGTATTTAAAATCCCCGGTTTTCTAGAATGACGTAATCTCAATTATTGATAATTTATCCAGCTTTGCATTGGAGATATTAATTCCTTCCAGAAATTAAAATAGCCACACAATTGTTGATTATGATCACAATTGTACGCTGGCCATTTATTACAATACAAATATCATTTCTTTGGCACGCTTATATCAGACAATGGCAATATAATACAAGTTAATAAGAAAAACCGAACTTAACAACGGATAGAGAACAAATTACCAATAGTCTCTTATTAGAAAAGCTGAAATCAACTCAGGACAAGTCGAGCTATGCAAGAGGGAGATACTTACGGAAGCGTATTAATGCCACATGAAGAAAAAAAAATCTCATAATTATGAGTTAATATCTCATAATTATGAGATAATATCTCAAAATAATGAGATAATTATCTCATAATTATGACTTATTATCTCATAATTATGAGATACTATCTCATAATTATAAAATGATATCTCATAATTATGAGGTGTTATCTTATAATTATGAGATAATTATTTCTTAATTTTGAGATATTATCTCATAATTATGAGATTTTTTTCTTCGTGTTGCATCAATACGCTACCGTAGATACTCCTTAGTTTTCAATAAAATTTTCATTATTTACAAATAAAATCGGTTTTGGTCCAGCACCAAAGTCCTGGCTATCGGGTTGGTGAAAACCTTCGGGGACTATCAGTCCATCAACAGAGCATCGGCCAAGAGGTAATAAATAATAAAATACCGAAGTTACTGTTAATTTAATTTATGCATATGGCTATTTCGACAACTTACGTCTCTTCAGTGCAGACGAAATCAAAACAATGGTAATCAATAACCGAAATAAGTGTAAAGGCTGATAGAGAACAAGTTACCAAAAGTATCTAAATAGATGGGCCAAAATCAACTAAAGCTTAACTATGCAAGAGATACCCTTAGTTTAGAAAAAAATATTTTAATTTGATATTTCAAGTTTTCAAATAACATCGATTTTTGGTCAGCACCGAAGTAGTGTCTACTTGATTGGTGAATACCAACGAAGACATACAGTCCACCAGCAGAGGCATCGGCCCACAGAAAAAAATATCAAGTTTTTTGTCCTATTAATGGATGGGGTATTTAAGGTAAATGCAGTTATTTATATTTTTAAGCATTTCTTACTACGAGGGGAACATTATTGTCTGCTATTCACATCCTGTCCACACGACCAGAATTACAGATGTCAATGCAGGAAGAGGTCGATAGAGTTATCGGACGAGACAGAGAAGCAAGTCTTAAAGACAGAGAAAATTGTCCAATGATAGAATCATTTCTCCTTGAAGTTCTAAGATATATATCTCATGTACCAATGTCATTGTTTCACTATACATCTGATTCATGTGAAATTAATAGTTACCATATCGACAAAGGTACTATAGTAAGTATATAAATACTTATTTGGTTTGCAGACATAACTAAACCCAAACTTTATTTAAACTTTATTTATTTAAAACAAGAATTTTATATTCATATAATACTAACAGCATTATTTTTTACCGGATCCTGATCGTGGAGATGTTTTGCAGTACAGTTTTGGTTCGTGTAAATTCTTTCAAAATTTTAATAGAATTTCATCATATTAAATGGAGTATAAAATGGCCGTTCACCTGACGACAGAGCATGTGGAAAACTATACTCAAAACGACAAACTAATAAAATCTCCGAAATAAAGACCCGAATGGACATTTTGTCATTCTTACACTATCTTTTTGTTCTTAAGGACAAATAAAAAATACCGAACGGACTTAAATGAAACTCTGCAGGTACAAAGCTGTCTCTGTCAAGTTTTTATATTTATGTCTTGGTGGATTTTTTCAAAAGTACCCATTCCAACTGGAACAAGGAGGAATGTATTTTATATGAAAACATGCAACTGTCAATAGAATATCGCGAATCTTAATGGAAGCTGTCTTAATTAAAGATAAAATTTGAAAAGAAATGAAAAGAAAAATAAACATTCTAAAAAATAGTTCTAAAATTTCCAACTGATGTATTACTATGAATACGACCAACAGCCATAATGAATATTATTGAATATGCATGATTAGAAAAGAAAAACAAAGGTTATGCCCCAGGGGAGGGTAACTTTCATATATTTTGAACGGGAACGTGCGGCTGGGGGTTCAAAAATGTACCCGAATTAATACAAGATTATGATCGAAATCCATACCCGAAAAAATAGTGCCCTAATGTATGACACCCATAAAAATACTAATGTAAAGTGTAAATGTTTAATTTGTCAATTCACAATAAAATTGATATATTTTAGTAAATGTACTTGCAATATTTCACCAACATAATTATATATGAAATTGAAAAGACAACCCAAATTAATACCAAATGTGTAGAAATTAGACCCAAATAAATATGCAAGGGGACAAATGAGCATCAAAGAAATACTATAATTTGTAAAATAAGCACCAAAATTTTCAGCACGTCCCCGTATACCAATATATAGGAAGTTACCCCCGGGGGTTATGCTTAACATATTGAGAACATGTATAATCATAATTTTCGAAAAAATGAAAGGTGGTCCAAAAATGATTACCTTTCACAGAAATAGTTTCTTGCACAACAAAAGATAAATACAAACGTTACATTTGTTTTTCCCATAAGCTGTATAATAGCAAAGAGGAGGACTATTGATCCATCAAACGTGGACACTTCACAAAACTTTTATGATGTATAGAGGTATAGTCAATTGACAGAAATGACATAATTGCGCCTTTCAACAAAACACGCAAAGATTGCTATGCATGTAAAGATTTTTTTAAGTCTGTTGAATTTCGAGAATAGTCAAAATATTTGTATTTCAGGAACATAAAAGTTGTAAAATTTGAGGATTTGATCCTGAATCTTTTGAAATTTCAAGTGTAGAAAATATTATATATTTCAGCAATGTTTATGGATTCAAAACATGGAAGTTGCAATACAATTTTTAGGTCACCTGGCCTAAAAGGCCAGGTGAGCTATTGCCATCACTATGCGTCCGTCGTCCGTCTACAATTTCAAACATCTTCTCCTCTGAAACCGCAAAGCCAAATTAAACCAAACTTGGCCCGAATCATCATCAGGGTATGGCTTCTCAAACTGATGTTCAGTTTATTGTCCCTCTGTTGAACAACATGGCCGCCATTGCTAAAAATAGAACATAGGGGTAAATTGCAGTTTTTGGCTAATAACTCGAAAACCGTTACAGATATAAAAAATCTGACAAAAATGGTTAAAATGATCAGGATGATGAGATCTAGCCACTATGCAATTTTGAAGAAAATCTGAAATCCCATCTCGGAGTTATAGCCCTTTTTCCGTTAAATTTTCAAAATTTTTGCATTTTTTATTTTTAATTTCAAAAAGTGTAACAGATAGAGGTCAAGTGAAAATTGCAAAAATGTTCAGCATATCAAGATCTACCCACCCTGAAATTTTGAAGAAAATCCATAAACCCTTGTAGGAGTTATTGCCCTTTTTTCACCGAATTTTAAAAATCTTTTATTTCCAAAATTATAGAAGATTAAGGTTAAGTGTAAATTGATGAAATGTTTGCCATGCTGTTGCGACTTCAAAACTGATGTTGAAAATTGTTCCTTGACCACCATTTGCAAAATGGCCGCCAAAAAGGCGGGAAAATTCAACATTGTCGGATTTCAATGAAATTTGGTTTCCAAATAGATATTAATGTTGCGACTTCAAAACCGATGTTGAAAATTGTTTGTTGACTGCCATTTACAAAATGACATCTCGACTTCAAAACTGGTGTCGAAATTGGTCCTTTTGTAAAAAAAAGCCCAACAAAGAAATAGTAAAACATGATCAGACTTTAAAAAAAGTTCAAGATATTGGAGGTGTCTGAGCTACGAAAGTTTGAGAAACTGACGATCAACTGTATAAGTTACAATGTTACCTTGATTGTGGCAACTGAAAGCCAGGTGAGCGATCGAGCTCCTGGGAGCCTCTGGTTTCCTTACAGCAAAAGTTGAATATATATAGAATATTTATTTGGACCATTTGTATAGTAGCATCCTCAAACAGCATCAATTTCTATTCTAAAAAGTAGGCATTATTAACCAGATTAAAGTATTCGTATACTTAAGAACCATATTATTCTACCGAGACATATCTTAACTAGATCATGTAAATTACAGTGCTAGAAAACTGTGTAAATATTTTAATGTCTGAATATCTTATATTGATAGTGTTGTCTTTGTATATATTTAATTAAAAAAGCACTGTTGATAGCATTTTGTTTTTCAATCTTGTTCTAAGCTTAAATGTACTATGCATGATATAAATAAGCTTTATACAATCTTACATTGTTGCCAATGTAAAGCCTAGAGCTAAAATTCGTTTTTAAAGCCAAGAAATATAATCGTAGACTACTCACGAAATGTTCGACTGGTATATAATTTGATTTATCCTTGAGCATGCTTGAAGTCAAACACATTGGTATCAAAACAACAATGTACCTCTTTTTAAAAATGCACGAACTCTGCTTTCTTTTGTTTTCATCCCATAATATTGCATCGAATTAATTGTAGATAATCCCAAATTTGTGGACAGCACATGACAATGATAGAGATTTGGAGAGGCCATTCGAATTTTTACCCGAGAGGTTTCTTGATCAATCTGGTCATCTGCTTCCCGCAACCGCAGATGTCAGGAAAAGGTATATTTGAGACAAAAAAATACAGTAAGTCAGCAATGACAAACCACGCAGTATATAATGTATAAAAACACAGAAAAATATACATATAACAATATCATGTTATTTCTCAAATTCTTGACAAGCTATTATCTATCGCTGGTCGTTTGATATATTCACGTTTCAGTCTTGAGATGCGATAAGAATTCCACAAAAACATATAACGACGTCACTGACGTCATGGGAAGTGGGTGAAAAATGATGGACGCCAAATGTTGATACTATCGTATAACTTTTGATATAGGTTTGAGAAAATAATTACCAGCGAAATACAAAATTTCTGAATGTTACATGAGAAACTTTGGATGGAGATAATGCCTAAGGTTAGGTGCGTTTATTACAAACGTGTACTAACAGACATATTTGTACATATAACAAAAAACAAACAAATAAACCTTTAACATTTTATCTTAGATCAAGCATTAAATGTATTAAGAGGGCAGAAGTAGTTGTGTGCGACTCAACTTGTTAACAATACATAAATCTTAATTTATCTATAATTTTCTGAAATATTTCACGTCACAATCTACTCACGCTTTCAAAAATTAAGAGTCGGATACGGGGTACGCTTGTTTTTAGGGCTTATCTTTTCCTAAGGGACATCATTATTGACTGATATATTTCAAATGTCATATTTCGTATACTGTTTTGCATATCATCCCATTCCCATTCCCTGCAACTTACCCTTCCGGAGCACCTGATGACACCTACGTTTTTGTAGAGGTTCACACTGCTATGGCTTTAGTTTTGTGGTGTTCTTGTTCATTTTTGTTCATTTGTTTTGTCTTTGTCATACTGTCTAAATTCGTGTTGGATATGATTGACGTGATTTTAGAATCACCTCTTTCCTGGTTCTTGCGTCGGTATTCGTTTGCCGATGTATTCTTCGTTCTTTTATCGCAAATGTTCGTTTATAAAGTCGCAATCTCTAAGGAAATGAAATGGAATAAAACTGAATATCATGTTATTCTTGCAAAGCTAAATCCTTTAATGTAATTAAATCGGTGTCATTTAGGATTTTACTTTTGCTCTTCTATCTTTGAATTTTTTAAGAAGCAAAAACTTGAAAACGGACGCCTACAGACTGTGCTTTAATGGACTGCTATGTTGATATGATGTTGTTGTATATCCATTCCTCATTACAAGTGGTAAAAAAGTGAAAGAAACAGTAAAAGAAAACATAGGCTAAAGAATACTTAAGCAAAAGCCTAAGGGAAGATTTCGAAACTAAAGACACATATACACGGCGATATAGATCAAACACCAATAGGAACAATAGATAAAAAAATGAACATTTACATAACAAAAATAAAGTATTTGCCGTGTAAACGGTAGTATATGTATCTCAAAACGAGACGAAAAGGTATGTATTTCTAAAATAATTTCTTTCCAAAACCACTTTATAGAAAATTGCTAGAGACAATGACTACATTGTTTGCAAGACCAAACTTAATATATAACTTATTTGGCTTAAATACTGCGTGTAAATAATGCAATATTTTACACCGTAGGTGTATACTTTCGTGTGACCAAAGTGCAAAGATATTGTTTACGCATTTTTCCGAAATTGAAGTCAGATTTTTAGGGACACTATTAAATCGAAAAAGTTCATATTATGGATTGTAGAAAATATTTCTAAGCGAATCAGATCCTAGGTACACTGTAAAAAATCTGAAGGATTTTCAAACTCCATCACAATAACATCAAGTTTTGATACATCGGCAAACGAATACTGAAGCAAGAAGGAGGAAAGGGGAAATTCTAATATCATAAACCCAAAATCATGGCAATTCACAGCAACACGAATTGAGACAGAATGACAAAGACAAAACAAATAAACAAAAATGAACAAAAACGCCACAAAACTAAAGCACTAGCAGTGTGGAAAACCTATAAAAACTGAGGTATCATCAGGTCCTCTGGAAGGATAAGCATGATCTGCTTTGAATTGCAATCTAGCTTAACGAAATCTCACACTAGTAAGTTAGTCGGAATCATCGTGTTTGATCTTTTTGAAAATAAAAATAAAATAAGAAAGTAATCGTCCGTCTGATCATATTTTCTCGCAAAACTTCTGCCTGAAATTTGCATTTTCCAACCAAATTTATTCACTTTGCAATATCTAAATTTAGGAAAATTTTGCTAAAACCTAAGGAGTATCTCCATCTTGCATATAGCTCTGTCCTTAGCTGATTTTCCCTTTCCTATTTAGATCATATTGGTAATTTGTTCTCTATCAGTTTTACACATATTCGGTTCATGGATTTAAAAATATTTTGATTTCATCTGCACTGATGAGACATAAATTGTCGAAATACGCATATGCAGCACCTAAATTCACAGTAACCTCGGTATTTTGTTATTTGGACACACACACTGCCTTTCTGTCACAAATCGATGCAGTGATATATTTTCCTCCATAAATGCTGTGTCTTGATATTTAAGACAAGGTTTTTAAGTAACAATGCTTACTCTGTGTACTAAAGCCTTCCTCATTTTGAAAATGACCATAAAGTAGAGGTTCTTGTTTTTGAAAAAAAATGTAGTTTAATGTAAATATAGATTTCTTTTAAAATTACGGCCAATATTTCAAGAATCTAAGTCCGAAAACACAAAAAGGGCACGAAATGCAATTTTGTCAAATTTCGATCATGACAAATTTTGAGACAAAAAAAATGTTGGTAATGTTCTTGAGGGTAATTGTATACACTGCAAAATTTTCAGTCGAATAGATTAGTGGTTATACTTCGAGACGAAATTGTAAATACTTTTTTTTAAATCGACAAGTTGACCAAGTATAGACAGGGGACTGATAAAAAGTCATACGGAAGTATATCTTATTCAGATAACCTAAGTTTTTCTTTATTTTCCTAGCATATGTTGGAGTGTTTTTATAAATCAGTAATGGTATAAACAGAAAACACAATTTCTATTATTAGTGTTCAAGCGTTTGGTATTGGGAAGAGATCTTGTGTTGGTGAAGTATTTGCAATGTCAAAGATGTTTCTGTTCATGGCGACTTTAATGCAGACTGTTACGATTAAGTCTTTTGGTGATCACTCAGAGTTTAATTTGGAAAACCTAAAGCCTGGTATTGTATTGGAACCTCCAGAATATAAAGTGGTATTCGTTCATCGGGAATAATATCTCGGATTTTAAGGAATTGATAAACACACACAATAACAGAAATTATTTGAAGAATATATTTTGTTAATTTCAGTATCCTGTATTGTATTTGATTATTACAAATTAAATTATGCAAATTTTAAAACAAATCATATCATCTTTGTTGCCGTCAACCTACGTTCTCGAGAATTTGTCGAAGAAGACCCTTTCCTAGCGAAAATATGGCATGCGTTAAAAGATGTATTTGAACGTTTAAACGTTTAGTTTTTCTTCTGAAAGAATGCTTACTGTTTAGAGGTTTTTTGTGTTAAAACCTTTTTATTCTAAGCTTTTGTTCTAAGCTGTCTTCTTTGATAACTTTACCGTTAAACAAATAAGAAACCAAAACTTTGATACATGTAAACCTTAGTTCTGCAGATACCAAAACTTTGGTACATGTAAACCTTAGTTCTGCAGATACCAAATTTTTGGTACATGTAAACTTTAGTTCTGCAGATACCAAATCTTTGGTACATGTAAACTTTAGTTCTGCAGATACCAAAACTTTGGTACATGTAAACTTTAGTTCTGCAGATATCAAAACTTTGGTACATGTAAACCTTAGTTCTGCAGATACCAAAACTTTGGTAAATGTAAACCTAAGTTCTGCAGATACCAACTCTTTGGTAAATGTAAACTTTAGTTCAGCAGATACCAAAACTTTGGTACAAGTAAACTTTAGTTCTTCAGATACTAAAGTTTTTGTACATGTAAACTTCGACAGATACCTTGTTGACAATTTGTCTCTCTTCAGTCCATTTTTAGCACAAGTTACAAAAAGTAACCATAAATAACGCAAAAATTAGCCATTGACAACATATTCTTTACTTTAATAAAATGATTTAATAGCTTCAAATGATCGTGATAAGTCTGTATGTTACAACGACAGGTTTTGTTTGTAAGCAATATATAACTAAATTTCAATTTGGTTAAACCGGTTTTATGGCATGCCAAACCATTCCCCTTTCCATTGCTATAATGTCCGGTAGCAACTCAACAGCAATGGAAATATAAGTAAGAGTTATAAAGTATTTGTTTTTTTTTCCAGGAAATGGTCCTTGTGAAGATAAGACGACAATTTTTGTGACCAATCACAACTATTTTTTTTATAATTCAATAAATGCAACCATGACGAAAGATAAAAATGCTTGACATGTATATTTTACTTATTTGGTGCTCTTTAATCGAAAAAAAAAATAAAAAAGATTTTCTAACATTCAACACATTTTTTTTAATTTTAAAATGGAGACAAAAACATATCCCAGATCTCCTATAAGCAGTATTATATTATCTTTACGTATATGATGAAGCAAATATGACAAATTTAAACAAAATTGAGCAAGATTGTCCGTCTACTGTTTCACCGACTTTTCAGTGAAAGAGCATGTATGACGGATACCGCTCGTGGAGGAGCAGATGGTTTGTTCCCTTCTGAAGCATCTCATAATTCCTTTACTTTTTAACGAATAGCAGATGTGACCGAGAGATAAAGTTCACTTGTAAAACGACTTTAGCTGATCACCTCTACATTTTTAGCCTGCGCTCCGCTTTGTAAACCATGAAAAGGTGCACTCGACTTGCAACGAAACTTGACATGGTATGTCAGTTACCTTTTCTAATAATGTCCGGTTTCCTGAACGTCTACGACTGATTGGCACGATATAGCTGAAATACTTCTCGAGTTGAAGCCAAAACCTTTATTGTTTAGTTGGTTCACTGGCCTCTTGTTTTATTTTTGTATCCTCGCTTTAGTGGGGCGGTATACAGTGATCACGATGTTAATTCGTCAGTCTGCAATAGGGTCACACTTTTTGGCGACAACTCCTCCTAGACCACTTGCTGAAATTCAATTAAACTTTGACAGAAGGTTTAGTACGTATTGCCATTGTGCACCACCTATATTAAATTTGCTTTTATTTTATTTTTTTATTTTTTTTTAATTCTGAAATCATAGCGAAGCGGAGGTATATATTAGTGAGCCCGGCTGACAGTTTTTTCTTGTTCTTGTGAGTGGTCCATTTGTGTTGCCTGGAAGTGTTTTATTACGGATTTTAGTTGTTTTTTTTAATCGTTTATTGATTAATGTACATCTTTTCATGCTGATTACACAAATGTGAAAAGACGATGCTCAGGGCTGATTTAGTCTGGAAAGGGGAAAATGTCCAGCATAGGACAATTCCAGGTATAACTCAGTAGTACATAATGTGCTTCCATGTTTTTCGATGATTGAACACTCGTTTGTAAGTGACTGCAAGTTATAGATTTCCTCTGATAGATATAGAATGTTGTGAAATCTTCTGTGTTGAAACATAAGTGTTAAATGATCAAAATGTAAAGTGAAATTTGGAACCGTTCCTTTAGGCGCAAGAACTGAAATGTAAATCTACAGATTTTCAATACAAACAATAGGAAATTGAATATATGAGGGAAAATTTTAAGAAAAATCTACAATTATGGATTTTGATATAATTACTCTCATATTATTAAGATTATTATACTGCATATATATTCACACATGAAATTTACTTGCTAGTTTGATCTGCCATTGGTGTTAGACAACATTACCTTCTTTACTCTCCTTGTCCCTGTCTACCGCTGATGAAGGTATCAGTGACCGAAACGTTTGGCCCAATCTTTTAACTTTTTACACCTTTTATGCTGTTTATATTTTTATGCCCCGCCTACGAAGTAGGAGGCGTATATAGTTTTCGGGTACGTTGTCCGTCCGTACGTCCGTCCGTAATGCTCAGGTTAAGGTTTAGGTTGAAGGTACATTTTGGAATGAAACGGGTGCTGTGACCTCAGGGTCATGGGTCATTGACTTTGAATATCAGGAGTGAATATTTGATATACCACAGGTTGAGGTTTAGGTTGAAGGTAGTTTACCTTGAAGGAGGTATGATATCTTGATGAAACTTTGTATATAAATAGACCATGACATGAACTGCAACATTTTGGAATGAAACAGATGCTGTGACCTCAGGGTCATGGGTCATTGACTTTGAATATCAGGAGTGAATATTTGATATACTACAGGTGAAGGTTTAGGTTGAAGGTAGTTTACCTTGAAGGAGGTTTGATATCTTGATGATAATTTGTATGCAGATGGACCATGACATGAACTGCAACATTTTGGAAGGAAATGGATGCTATGACCTCAAGGTCATGGTTCAATGACTTAGAATATTAGGAGTGAATGTTTGATATACTACAGGTTAAGGTTTAGGTTGAAAGTAGTTTACCTTGAAGGAGGTTTGATATCTTGATGAAACTTTGTATAATTATACATCATAACATTAACAGCAATGTTTTAGTGCCAAACAGATGCTGTGACTTCAAGGTCATGGTTCATTAGCTTTGAAGTTTATGATTGAATTTTTTATAATGCTCATTTATTTAATTTTTGAAATTCTTCTTAGTATCTTTTTTGTCCTTTATGTTTAAACAGCCATTTTTATAAATGAAATCTTTGATTCCAATTTTGGTAAATTTCCTGAAACTCTCCAAGACCTTTAATTTTAGAAATTTTACCTAGCAACCATATATCTTTTAATTTCTTTTTGTCAAAACACAAATTTTCAATAACTGAATTGCAACATCTTTTATTCCCAATTTTGGTAAATTTCCTGAAACTCTGTAAGACCTTGAATTTTGGAAATTTTACATAGCAACCATACATTTTTTTAATTTCTTTTTGTCGAAACACAAATTTTCAATAACTGAATTGCAAAAATCTTTTATTCCCAATTTTGGTAAATTTCCTGAAAATCTCTAAGACCTTTAAATTTGGAAGTTTTACCTAGCAACCATATATTTTTAATTTGTTTTTGTCAAAACACAAATTTTCAATAACTGAATTGCAAAAATCTTTTATTCCAATTTTGGTAAATTTCCTGAAATCGTCATTTTAGAAATTCTACCTATCAGTAATGGAAATTTAATTCTTTTCATTTTCCAAATATGGATTGCAAGTATTCTTGATTCAAACTTTGGAAAATTTCATGAAACTCTCTAAGACCATTTAGTTTTGGAAATTTTACCTAGCAACCAAAAGCCAACCATACGTATTTGATGATTGCTAGGTAAAATATCATGTTAGCCTCTAGATGTATAGATGATAAAATAAATATCACTATTGGTCATTAATTATTTATGATCAGTAGCGGGGCATAGTGTCCATTGACACAGATTCTCTTGTTTATTATTTTGTTTTCGGCGTTTTTTTATCTTTTAATAGTGGCTTACCTAGGGAAGCGTATTAGGGACATGCATAAAAAAAATCATCTCGCAACGGCGAGTTATCAAAAAAGGTTATGTACGAGTTAACAAAAAAGTTCACTCGCCGCGGTGAGTTACCAGAACAAGATTATTTCGTCGCAGCGACTTATTATCTCGCCACGGCGAGTTACAAAAAAAAAACAAAAAAACAAAAAAAAAACACTTTCTCGTCGCGGCGAGTTACTATCTCGCCAAATAGAGTTTCAAAAGAAAGTATCTCGCCGCGGCGAGTTACTATTTTGTTACGGCGAATTATTATCTAGAGTCTCACATGAGCCGATATAGCTCGCCTGCGTTAAACATCCTAGCAAAAAATTAAAAAGAAGGAAAGTTTATTTTTTGTAAATATACGAAACGTACTGGTAAATATGGCGAGATAGTAACTTGCCAAGGCGAGATAGTAACTCGCCGCGACAAGATAAGTGTTTTTAAGTAACTCGCCGTGGCGAGATAGTAGCTCGCTGTGGCGAGATAATAACTTGCCACGGCGAGATAGTAACTCGCCAAGGCGAGATGAGTGATTTTTTGTAACTCGCCGTGGCGAGAGAGTTACTCGCCTCGGCGAGATAACCTTTGTTGTTAACTTGTTGTGGCGAGATAGTAACTCGCCGCGGCGAGATAACCTTTTTTGTTAACTCGCCGTGGCGGGATAGTAACTCGCCACGGCTAGAGAGTACCTCGCCGTCGCGAGATAAATTTTATGCATAAATGAATCAATTAAAAATATCTTTATTTAGAGAGAGTAACTTATTTCGATTGAACCAATTGTCAATAAGGCTCTCTTTATAACAAACAGAAATATATATATATATACATATAGATATCAGCGAATATAAAGAAAATAATAAGATATCAATATACAAGTAATATACACAATCTTAGCTTAATAGCAAAATAATACAATCAATTTGAAATTTAACAGTTTATAAACATTTTTGAATTCATGGACATTTTTCGAGTTTTTGATAGCATTCAGTTGAGAGTTCCATACTGTTGGTCCACTAAAAGAGAAGCTTGTTTTATATATTTCCGTATTTGGTTTTGGGACAAGAAAATTGTCTGATGATGAAAATCTGGTATTGTATTTTTGTCTTTTGCAGAAACAAGTATATGTGATTAGTATTCTAGGGCTGATTTATTTTTAGATTTATACACCAATAATGCCTTGTGGTAAAGTATTCTTTTTGTTATTTGAACGATGACACATTCTTCAAATAGTTCGCTGGATGGTTTTTGTAAAATGGTGTTCATCTAATATAAACATATTCCATTTAGTTTTGAGAAATTCCACTTCTAGTCTCAAATCTGAACTTTTTTAATAATTTGCAGGAGCTAAACATTTAGCAATTCTTGAAAAGTGGACTATCGACACAATTTTAGACGAATTTAATGCATTTTCAGCAGAAACTCTTCATGCAATCCCTTGCATCATCTTACGACTTAGACAGTCATTGCAGTTTTGCATTATTTCAAACGCTAAAGTTTTAGCCAAATGTCAGAAAAGCTCATGTTTGAGACAGAGAATGGAATTTCTCAAAATTAAATGGAATGTGTTTAACTTTACCAACGAAAATTTGCGAATTTTAAACGTTGATAACTTCTTTATTTCTCAACGAATCCTTGTCAAAATAGGCTCATTTGAAAGCGCTTCAAAGGGTCCGTGCAAATGCAAATGAGTACCCTTTGATGATCGTAATTTCCTTTTCCAATCAATTTCAACGCTGAATTACCCATTGTGTAGTTCAAATGGTCAACAAACAAATAGATAAATAAACAAAATAAATAAAAGAATGAATAAATAAAAAAAAAACTCATTGATAGGGAAACAATTGAATCAGCCTCCCCCTTTTCTTTTATCTAACAATATTTTAACTACTACTTGTTTTTAAAACTTCCACACACTGTGAAAAGGTCAAAGTATGCAAGCTGTCAATATAAATTACACAAAACCAAACGTAAAATACATTTACAGACAATTTTATCAGAACCTTCGAAAGATAATAATTCTTGCAACTCTTTTTTGTAATTTTAGTAGGCTTTCAATCAGATATTTACTACAGTTCCCCCAAACTGAACAACAATTATCAAAGAATATATACATCATAAAAAAGAATTCTCGCCTTGTGATTCAAGTATTTCTC
>MJUU01014276.1:12080-38303 GCA_002080025.1 Modiolus philippinarum | reverse complement strand
GACAGTTACCTTCTTTTTATTGACTTCCAAAACACAGTGGGTGTACCATGCCAGCTCCCGTGGGGTTGATGAGAAGATCGTCACGGGCTTAGGTGGCAGCGCCAGATTCTAGTTGTTTTATACAAGTATTGGATGTTACAATCCCATCATCCTTGTGTAGTTTTTCTTTTCATTTGGTTGCTGTCATTAACCTTTCAAATCGTTAAAACATGCACCATCATCCCACTGTCCATATGTGCACACTGTCGCTCCATCAATCGTTCTGATCTGTCACGTCATTTCCGTACAACCAGTGATTTCTCGGGGAAAGTGATCATAATTTTTAGTCCCCATATTCGTTCTTGGTGTCGATTTTAAGCTCCTTTAAAGTCATGGCGATATATCTTCCCTATACATAGAGAAACGTCCTGCTACTAGGCCTAGTTCAATCGACTGACATTCGGCCATCTTGAATGTTGTCGAGTCGTGGCTATCACTCCACCCCTCGATTCTGATTGGTTGAAAATTAACTAGTGGGCGGAGCAGCGATAAACTGTACCATCATGCACTGAACAATATGGCTGCGCCCATGGGACTCATTGAAGTCGACTTCCGTGACGTTACTTTTTATTTTCATAGTATATCGATCATATGACTTCAAAAATTCACATACTCGCGTTACCATTGAGCTCGCTGAGCTCGCTAATATTTTACTTTAACAAAATTCATCATCACGTATTGAATTGAATGTTATTTATATTTATTATATAGATTGCGGTGAAAGATTGAAATTTCTCAGTGAAATAAAAGTGATAATTAACTGTGAAATTATTTTCCATAATTTTATCTCGCAAGTGACGTCACAATGGACGTTGTCAACGTTGTTGTTAAGTAAACGTCGCAGCGGATTAACATAGAAAACGTAGTTCATGCAATGAATCTGAAATTATACGGCTATATATGTGAGAAGATCTATATAATAAAAACAATAACTAATCCGAGATTCTGATTATCGAAAATATTAAACTCATGATCGAAAAACGCTGTAATTCACTCATGCGCTGCGCGCATTCGTGAATTACTGCGTTATTCGATCATTCGTTGAATATTTTACGATAATCAGAATCTCGGATTAGTTATATACAGTATATCCTTCCAGATCAAGTGGATTACGATATTTCTCCAGTTCGAGATAGTTAAATTTGTGATTTTCAACATGCAAGCTTTAGCGAGCATGTTAAAATCAGAAATTTAACTATCGAGAATGGAGAAATATCGTAATCCACGAGCAAATGGAAGGATATATTGTTTCTCCAATGACTTTTACTGTGTTTCAGGTGCATATTCAATGGTTCAGGACGGTTGTCAACGATGGTCGCGCTATCTTAAAACCTAGTAACGTTGACGTCACAATAGACTTTATGAATGAAATGTAACGTTGCGGGAAACATCACGCAAAAATTTAACCAACGTGTGGATTAAAAATAATACGTATTTTTAACCAACTGGGTTAACACGCTAAGAATTGGAGAAAGTATAATTATTGCTAGTCATCAGTTTTAAGACCTGATGAGAAAACTCGGTCTTTATCTCCCTGTACTAAGTTAGTTAGAAAACTCGGTCGGTTATCTCCCTGTACTAAGTTAGTTAGAAAACTCGGTCGGTTATCTCCCTGAACTAAGTTAGTTAGAAAACTCGGTTGGTTATCTCCCTGTACTAAGTTAGTTATATATAGTTAAGGTGGAGATAATTTACAGAGGCCATTGATATGCTAATCAAAATTATCTCCACTTTGAATCATACAGAACTATCTTGGTACAGGGAGATAACCGACCGAGGTTTCTCATTAGTGCCTTATTCTTTCAACAAAATTAAAACGTTTTCCTGGATAAAATAAAAATGACAAATAAAAGTAAAACGAACAGACATTTTTTTTTAAAAAAAATACTGTAAACAAAATGAAAATATCACGAAAGAGGGACAAACTAGGAATTGCGTTGGCGACAATTGTTTGCAAATAATAACACATTAGATTTACATAATATTTCATCTGCTAAAGATCTATCCCATACGAAGTAAAGATTTCAAATACTAAGACAACGATTGCTTATTTCACGAAAGGATATGGAGTAAATGAACATGAGACCAAAACACATATGTTAACTCCAACTGCAATAATTAATAACTACTTAATCTAAGATACTGGAGGTATGCAACTTTCAGTTCGATTTCCAGTTTAAGCTTAAACCATTATACAAAATGTATTTAATGTTTTAATTCAAATTTAATCAGTATTCGTATAACAAAGAATATCACATAAATGCTACTACAATTGTGTCCAGGAAATAAAAAAAATCGGAGACTTGCCATCCATGTTTTCAGTCTTTTTGCATTACACATATTTTTTGTGTGAAAATATTTTGTTTTATTAACCATACTTGTCGGTCCCCGTTTTTTTGTTTTTTGTTTTTTTTTTGGGGGGGGGGTCACTTAAAATACCTGTTTATCTGGAATTACATTGTATTGTTAAGTGCATTATTTAACTCCAGTGTAAGTTATGTATGTGTAAAGAACATTACACAAACAGTGAGGAAACAATGAAAAAGTTACGACCTCATGGTTTTTATATAATACTTTCAACAAAAATAGGCGTTGTAATCAGCCCGAGAAAAGAACACAATTATAAAATTCTTCATAGCCTCTATACATGACGTTGATACCAATATATCCATGTTTTATTCGACGGGTTCTTGTCTCTTCAAATGATATTGATCCTGCTTAATTTAGATTCAAAACAGAATCAAAATGTGTGATTATAATGTTGGATTAGAGTTACGTTTCTTTTTCCATTACGGTAAACAGGTTGGGGAATTTCACTATTCAATTTGTAATTTATTTCGGATCAAATTGTTCCGTGAAAAATGTCAAATATTAAGGGTAAGAATTCATTTAGAAGTAAAATCTATCCCAAAATATATATAATTTCGAGATTTGTTATTTTTTTTCAATTGAGGATTTTCTATGTTTGGCCTCCAGTGCTGCTGATGAGGAATTAATTTCCGAAATGTTCATACAGCTCATTTAAATTATTGCCGTTGGAGTTAACATATATGGTATGGTCTCATGTTAATTTACTCCATATCTTTTAGTAAAGTATTTAATACATGAGTTTGGCTTTTAATGCAGTGTGGAGTTGGTAAAACAATTCCACGTGTTGAGATGGGTGCTCTTTGTTTTTCTTAGATATGGTGTACTAGTACATGATATTATATCTCATGTGTACACTTTGTTTATGACTATTATTTAAATTTATGTAAATTCTAAAACCTAAGGTTTAACTCCTTCCATCGTAGTTTTGTCCTTAGCTATATTTTATATTGCTGATTATTTGGATTTGGTTTGGTTTTATGCATTTTATACATTTTTTTTTAAATTGTGGATTTCTTTTGTTTGGGTTCTAGTACTAGTGATGAGGAATTAATTTCGGAGTTAGTCAAACAGATCATTACAAAAATTTGGAGTTGGAGCTAACATATGTGTTATGGTCTCATGTTCATTTACATATATATTGTAACAGGCCGACCCTGGGTCTCCCTTTCACTAAATACACGTAATAATGCTGCCACCACCGATGTATTGTTACATCGGAAATAACCAACTAGAGTGCTTATCCACAACCTAGTAATACTGAGACAACTAACAAATTGCTCAGAAAATACCCTTAATTATAATTTTTAAATCAATTAAGATTCTATGGATATGTACAGTTATCCATATACACATTGAAAGATGCGATGGGGACAGATTTGTCCAAATTAAGAATACATACTAAAGCACTAATATTTATAAACTATTTAACCACTGAGCCGACGTCGGGAGAACGGGAATATCGTAATTCCGATATTCGGGTCCTTCTCTCACCGTATATGGTGAATACCACCATTGGTTACACAGAGAAGTCTGTTGGCCCGACTATGGGAAAAACATGGGGAACTATCTGACGTAGTGAATGGTTTCTTGTGCGGACAAACAAGAATAGTTACTCAATCGCCAGACAGTAAACAATGAATACCGACAACTTGATCAAGACCGAGACCTTTTCCTGAACGCTATCACGGGAATCCAAGGAAATTAGAATAATTAGGGAATATGGTTGGGTCTATTTTATATAAATCTAAAATGAATAAAACGTTAAAATAAGCACTACTTGTATTCAAATATTAAGACAGTCATATGTATTTACAATTATTTGCACAATGTAATAACACCAATGTTCAACCTTCAGAGCGACTACCGAAACTCAGTCAAATATAACTAACTATATGGTCAAAAACTACATTAAACTTATTTTATATAATTTCTATATGATGTATTCATACTTTTAAATATACACCCGAACTGTATATGAAACCCCATTAATCAGAGATTTCAGGAAAACTTTATTTGTGTTTCTCAGTTTATGTATTTTAATTTACAAGAATATTTATGGGACAGAACGACAAGAATTTACATGCACTAGCCAGTTTATAAATCCATACAAACTGAGGTGTTAGAGATGATAGATCTATTTAACGTGAATGAAAGTGGAAATATTATACCGACCAACTGGAAATACACAGTTGATATGTCAGGATGTTCCTATGTCCAATCTACTTTAAAATATCCTTATTATTCCTAACAGGGCATGGCAGGCTTGGCTGTATAATCTATTTTATTAATGCAACATGTTTGAATATTTCAAAAATTAATAATAAAAAAAGTATGTTTATATTACTTGAATATATGACTTCAAATCAGATTAACGAGCTGAACCTGGCAGTAAACAAGTTCCAGAAATGTTAAACCCGATATCTGATTTCGTATTAATCTATCTTTTAAAATCTGCTCAAATACAGACGGCATCGAAACCCGAATGAAAAGTAAACCGAATTCACGAAGAGATACTTCGAGTAAGTTTCGGTAATAAGTGAATCCCTAAACGATTATTGAATAGAATTTAGTTTTGACATCATAAAATCATTACGATAGTGTCAAATAAAAAATATCCAAAAATTAGTAAAATCTACATTAAAATTCTTGGAGTATTATCAGAAAGTGTTTAAATAATAATCCACGTTGCTAAATTGACCTAGTAAAGTTACGTAGTCTCCCGAATAAATAATGCACAGCGTGACCGTATCCTGCCTATTGTACTGAAAGAAGGACCCGGCGCTAGAAAACTCGTTTCTTATATACCCCAGCAAAAGTAAATCCCGGCAGTTGTGTAAAAATAAAGAATAACTTTATATATCCAACGTAAATGGTGTGTAAAAATGCGTTACATCAAAGTATATAATACACGATAAGCATTCCTACAGAATTGACTCACTTTCATACACAAAAATACACAAACACTTATATATGGTGAATAAAAGGATATGGAGTAAATGCACATGAGACAAAGTCTCTACAAATACATGGTAAAAAAACAAGCAAAGGAACAACGCTTTTATTGTTGTTCTTCATCTTGAAGTCACCATGAGGCCTTCAACAATGAGCTTTGCTCATACCTCATAGCAAGTTCAAGACGGCCCCTAGCACCGGTTTAAGCAGAATTCTTTGCTAATTGTCGAGCAACGCTACATCCATGTCTTTCTTGGTCATGGGTGCGGGATTGTCAACAAACATCAATTAAACTGGCAAAGTGCTCTTACAATCACTGTCATCCTTTGCCCGACAAAAGCACTAGTGTCTTAAGCTAGTGGACAACTACAACATATAGACAAACACAGGGCACTCATCAAGTCGAATGTAAGAAAACTTGGCGTTATAAAATAGTGAGATGTGGGCACTTACAACAGGTGGTCTGGATTGCATTTCGAAATTAATAAAATAAATGCCAAAATTTGGAAGTATCAATAGTATATCCATATTTGTGAGAAATTCTCTGACGCACAAGTACACCATAACTGAAAAATATAGAGAGCATACATCTCTCGCACGGGAATCTTTTTACGGACTCCACACTGTCTACGTTCAAATTGTGCCGCTAAAATACTTCCATAAATACAAAGCATTGTGGGATACATTCCACAGAATGTAAACAATTACCGGCAATACAAAAAATAGTGAACGATTGTAAAAATCTACCGCTCGGTTGAACACTGGGCTAAACTAATTTGAGACTTTAATTAAGGTTTGAAACCACATCACAATAAAAATACACTGTTTCAGAGCCGTATTAAAATGATATATACTCCCCCTTAAGTTTTCAGTGACCCCACGAAAAAAAACAAAAATAATAATAAAAAAAATAAATAAATAAAAATAGTGGTATTAAATTATGTCTTTGAATAAGATAGAAATATATTTATTTAAACAAGTAAACTTTAAAAACTTTAACAATAAACTTTGAAACTCTAACAATTAACAATATTTACTAACTTAAAAAAATCTTACAATGGCAAGAAAAATCATTTACTCTTTATGTTTGACTAAAACAACACCTTTTAAAACGATCAATGCCCTTTTTAAAAACTGACCAGAAGTTATAATTGTGAAACTTAAAACAAAAATGATTTTCTTTTTCAAACATATGAGCGTATATACACTCAACTTTATCTCATGAACTATGCAGTAACAAAGCATCTTGTACTGTAAAAAACCTTGTATGGAGGAAAATCTAACCCTCCGTACATGATTACCCTAACTATGGAAGTAAATCTAACCTTCCATTATACTAGAAGAAGGTAACAACAATTAAAAAAATTACAGGTCAGAATGGGAGGTCAATAATACCTCGCATTCCATTAAATTTTGAAAAATGCCTAAGGCAAAAATGTAAGTACAGTAGTCCCCCTCTTATAAGGCCACCTTATTTGCAGCATAAAGTTGGCCTTATAAGAGGGGTGGCCTTTGGTGAGGGGATTGAAATTTTGTGGGAACACTTTAATAGAGATGCATGATCAAGCTAGGTAGTCCACCACAATGTACATTGTATGTAAGGCAAGCCTAAATTATGTTAAAATTTTAGTTTAATATGTTTCACAGGAGTGAAATTATTGTTCATTGGTACATATAGAATTGCATTTTATATATATTCCTTGTCAGACAATGTCCATGATTTATTCTTTGTTATCTATATTTTATTTATTTTATTT
Source organism: Modiolus philippinarum (assembly GCA_002080025.1). Lineage (NCBI taxonomy): Eukaryota > Metazoa > Mollusca > Bivalvia > Mytilida > Modiolidae > Modiolus > Modiolus philippinarum. The sequence continues at coordinate 31,185 of MJUU01014276.1, read as the reverse complement.
TATTAATTATTATAAGTAAATGTAAATTCATCTACACATTTTATGTATTTGTAAATTGGTTATTATAACATAATCAGTATTTTCAAATTTATCTAAATGCTAATTAAAATCACAGAGCCCTTAATTATTCTGTTTATTCATTGTTTTTTGTTTACCTGTGCTTGCAAATATATCATGAAGTTGATTCATTCTTTAAAATTAAAATGATTCACACAAAGCCATTAAATTATATGATGAGTTTCCTTTGTTAATTCCCTTAATTGAGTAACAGGTAACCTGTAATGTGCTTGTAATGTTAATTAACATTTAATTGTTAAAACAACACACAAGCTGACAAGCTGAGATGTCCAAAATGAGTAGATAATCTGTTTGGATTATCTACCTTACACTATTATCTCCCTTACCGGAAGCACTTCCTGTTCAATTGTTTACATGATTTGGCCTTTGAAAAGGGGGAATTTGGACNGTAACAAAGCATCTTGTACTGTAAAAAACCTTGTATGGAGGAAAATCTAACCCTCCGTACATGATTACCCTAACTATGGAAGTAAATCTAACCTTCCATTATACTAGAAGAAGGTAACAACAATTAAAAAAAACTTACAAGTCAGAATGGGAGGTCAATATTACCTCGCATTCCATTAAATTTTGAAAAATGCCTAAGGCAAAAATGTAAGTAAATGTATATAAATGTATGAAAATGAAATGCCTGAGAACTGTTACCTTATAAACAAAGCCATACACAAAAATAGGTATTTTACAATGATATAACAATAAATGTCTCTAGATTGTCCATAAACGTCCATAACACAATAGCACAGATTAACAGAGTCCAAAATCGGTTTAAAGTTCAATACGGATGATCACAGGAATAAAAGTCCAGATGGTGAATCAGACGTAAAGTCCAAAATCGGAATGAATATAAGTAACGGGAGCGATTCGCAATGATGAATTCCGAATAAGGTCCAAATTATGAATATAAATGTCCAAAGAATATATGAGTCCAAAATCGAAAAAATGAAAATAATTTTAAAGTCTTAATTCTTCCGGGTCTTCTTCTTGAGTGGCGATTCCGAGGGACGTCGCACTACGGAAGGTTTCTTTACGAAATCTTAGGTTTTTGATCTGGTGCAAATGGGTCTAGATCTCTGGCTGAATGGGATTCTTCCTTCTGTTGGTGATGAAAAGGACTTATTCTGACGACGGATTGCGACCTCTACCTTTTGGAGACGATCATTCGTACTACTTAAAGTTTTCAATAGGCGTTCATGAAGCGCAATCTGTTTCTCTATCGGTGAATTGTTCTTGGAAACTGCCTGAGCGAACTCTCCGAGAGTGGTGGAAAGGCTTTGGGACGATCTGGAGAGGGATTCCGTCTCAGTTGGAAGCAGCTGTTCTAGAATGTTCTCAACCTCTTCTCCAAACCCCAGTGGAGAAAGAGCCAACTCGGGCAACTCCGGTCGTGGCACATTACATGGAGGTGAACGGAGGGGCTCTGGAAGGACTAATAATCGATCATTCAAACATCATTTAACATGTTTTTTGGTTAATGGACTTCCAAATGTTTTGGTTTTATCTGCACTGATGAGACATAAGTTGTCGAAATGCGCATATGCAGAAAATAAATTAACAGCAACTTCATTATTTTGTTATTCAAAGTATGCCATAGATCAGATTCAGACAGTGTTGCTATAATGACTGTTTACAACAGATCGACTGGTAGGTCATCACAGGTAATTGATACTGAAGATGGTGTTGGAGACGAAATGACAGATGAAGAGGTTGCAGTACTTTGGAGAAGATCTGAGGAGAAAGACGGAAGAAGGCTGAGGATCAGAAGAAGATTGGACTGCAGCTGATGACGGAGCATTGGATGTGGCAGTGATGACTCTCCCTCTGGAGGACTAAAGTTCCTGGGAAGTTGCCTGGGATAGCTGTTCTGCATCACGGTTCTTGTCAAAAATCCAGGGATTGTCTGTATTCACAATCAAGTGACTCTTTTCATCTACTTCCCCACTTATCTTCTCCTTTTCCTCTTGATGTTTTACGTAAAACAAACGGTGCTTACGGAGGTTCTTCTCATTTTTAGCTACAAATCCGTATAGTTTACAATAAAATCGATGTCTTTCCAGTTGAAAATGCGTCTTTCCAAAATTGTCTTTTACTTTCCTAAGTTCTCCCTTATAGAAACATAAGGTGCAGCAATATGTTCTGCCTCTGTTTATTGTTGACATACTTTGAATGGGATGGACTGGACAAGTGCGAGTTTCCCTTGTGCTCTGATAGGTCCAACTGGTGTTTTACAATATATTAAGTGTATACAATTTACAAATTATCAAAACTAGTGTTTGCGCCTGCTGGTCAGGAGTTGTTTACTCCTCTTTTGGCCAATTTTGGACATACATCCTCTTGGAATGGTTTTAGCTTATTGTTGTTAAGAACTTTGATAGGGCAATCTTCACTGAGTTTAACAGTATATGAAATGTCACTGTGCTTTTTCAAGATGATACATGGACCACTGTAGATGGGTTGTAGTTTTGTACATATGCCCTCTTTACTTTGCTTGTGCAGATACCAAACAGCATCTCCAACTTGGTAGGTGTTTAAACGGACTTTTGCGTCATAGACGTTTTTTCTTCTCCTGGTAGTCACTAGCAGGTTTTTTCTACAAACTTCAAGGGCTGAATCCAGTCGTTCCCTTAACTTCCAAACATAGTCACCAGGAGATAGAGCTTCTTTAGGTCTTGTACAAAACGGTAACTCAGATGGACTTCCTGACCTCTCTTCCTAGCATCAACATATTGGGTGTGAGATAGGCGAATTCATTCTCACTTGAGCGATAAGCAGCTGTTAAGCATCCTATAAGTAAGTCCCAGTCTGTTTGCCGTCCTTTCAGGTAGGCTCTTATCATCTGTAATAAGATACGATGACTTCTCTCAACTGCACCATTACCTTGGGGATTTCTAATACTGGTTCAAGTCTTTCTGATTTCCATCAATTGGCAGAGCTGATAGAAAATATCGCTTTCGAAGTTGCTTCCCTGGTCAGAATGCAAAGTTAATGGGCGCCCAAAACGACCGATAAACTCGTTTAAAATCGTTTAAGAGCACGTTCCGATGTCTGAGTTGGAATGGGATAAGCTTCTAACCATTTTGAGAAAGTGTCTGTCACTATTACCTCTAGGGGTTTTTGGTAGGAGGCCTACTTCATCAATGGCGATGCAGTCCTTAGGAGCCCCCACAGGCATGGTTCCTGGTGGTGCCCTAGGCTGTCTATTTGAAGCTCTGGTCTTTGCGCAGTTTTCACACTTTGCGATCCATAACTGTAAATCTTCTCGCATTTCGGCCACTAAAATCGAATATTGAGTTGGTTATACTCCTTAGTACCATCTTTCGTGATGAATTTGCGATAGACAACATCATTACTGGGATTCAGGGAGTCCCACAAATTGGCAAAGTGACGAGTGGCTGGTGAAGCTTTCAACTAGTCATTGTCAGGAGGTTTGCACTTATTACGTAGAGCAAATAAGATGGGTTTGATATCTTTGTCTTCCTCTTGGAAGCGGGACAGCTTTGTAGAAGTATATCCTCCTTTCAAAGTGTTCTGGTTACGACATCTGTGGTAGGCTCTAAAGGTTTGTCAGCTGCTTGTGGTATGTCAGAAAGTGCTCTAAAACTGACGGAACTTTCCATCTTTCCATCTCTATGCCTCACTTTTTACATTTGGTACACGGGCCACATTTGAGGTATTCTAAGGAGTCGGTGTATTGACAATCACACTCGTTTGAATTTGAGCATCAGCGTTACAATGCTTGTGTTCTGGCCGGTGTTGCACGGAAAAATCAAATGCGGACAAAATTTCTAGCCAACGAGCGATTCTTCCTTTGGGCTCCTGAACAGCCATTTAAGTGCATGGTGATCTGTTCTCACTAAAAATCTGCTACCTAATAGATATTGCCTATAGTATTCGATGAAGTATCTAAGGGAGAGCAACTCCTTGTCAATTACGCAATAATTGATTTCAGCCTTGTTAAGAGTTCGGCTTCCATATGAGATTACTTTCTCTTTGCCGTCTTGCATCTGGCAAAGGACAGCGCCGATACTGACATAGCACGCATATGTTTCGAGAATGTAATCCCTTCGTCCCCTTCATGGATAGGACATGAATGGTGCACTGATGAGAGCTGCTTTCAGTTCTCAAAGGCTGATTGGCATTCAGTGGTCTACATGAAGTCTATGCCTTTCCTGGTTAAATGTATTATTGGCTGAGCAATTTATGCAAATCCCTTGATGAAACGGCAATAATAGCTAGCTAAACCAATAAACTGGTGAACTTGAGAGGGGGTTTTCGATGGGGGTCCATTCTTTAACCTTCAATGTATTATCTGGATTTGGCTTTATACAACATGGCAAAGGAAAGTCAATTCGGTTTGTAGGAGGTTACACTTATTTGGACCGAGCTTGAGGCCTACATCTTGGATACGTCGGAACACACTTCTGAGTCTGTCCATGTGCTCTTCAAAGTTAGTCCCAAAAATTATCACATCGTCAATGTATATCAGGCATATTTGCCACTGTAGCCCTTTGAGTGCTATCTCCATGACTCTTTGAAAGGTCCTTTGGGAACATTTCATTCCAAAAGGCATCTTTTTGCATTCATATAATCCATACCTGGTGACGAAAGCGGTTTTAGGGATATCTGATTCCATTACCGGAACATCGAAAGTACTAAACAAAGTTGAACCTGACACAGCGTCCAGAAAATCTTGTACTCGGGGCAGGGGGAATGCATCATTTACGGTAACTTCGATGAGTTCACGGTAATTTATACATAGGCGTATTTTGACTTTCTTCTTTCTAACTAACACAGTTGGACTTGCCCAAAGGGATGAAGACTTCCGGATGACTCTTTGTTTTTCCATTTTCAAAATGCATTCTGTTTCTTCATCGGCAGGCGCTAAAGGTACACGTCTTGGTTGCTGTTTAATTTGACGGGCGTCCCCTGTATTTATAGCGTGTTGAATTAACCAGTTAAAATAAAATTCCTACGAATTCTTCTGTTCCTTTTTGTTTTTTTTTTTTCAAGGAAGAAGATTGAATATTTTACATACTAAGATCGGTTATGATAACAGTACTTTAAATTATGATCTTTATCAGTTTAACTTTAGAGACAAACCTAGCTGAGCGTGTGGATTTCCATGTGAAAACTCATTCCACTTTTTAATGGAATGTCCTCATTATAATAATATTCGGTGTGATCTTTTCTTAGTTTTAGGTATATTCGGAGATATTTCTTTAAATTGTATTTTGTTTGGAAATAAAAATTTTCCTGTAGAATAGAATGTTCACATTTTTCTAGCAGTTCATGGATTTTTTAAACATAGTAAACGCTTTGATAAGTGGTTGCATCAAGTGTGTATGCATATGTGTGTGCGCGTATGCATGTTGCTTAAATTATATTTTTTGATTCTATTAAAATAATTATTTACATGTTCATTTGCTGTCATTTACCTAATTATGCCCCGATCCCAATGCTGTTAATATTTTGAGCAATACATATGTTAAATTCAATCAATTCAAGCAAATGGATTAATTAGAAATATTTTTTAAAGTAAATACGATATTAATACTAGAAATATAATATATATATAAAGTTTATTCCCGACAAAAAGGCATGTGGCATGTGGTAAAACTTTTTTCCATAATTACATATGTGGTAAAGAATTTTATTCTATATCAATTGGTGAAAACCCGACCTCGATCTGTATGTGGTTTTAGAGAAATATGAGTTTTTGTATTCAATTTTTCTCAAATCTGGATCACTTCCGGTATCTCAATACGTCATAGATACTTTAACCACGTGTTAATCACATGATTGCTTTTGAACCGTTTGATTGGACAAAAATTTCGTATTATTAACCATTAAAGATCACTACGATGTACCAACTATTGCAACTGAAAATGTGCATGCAAAATGCAGTTACAAAAAACTCCGTTTTATTCCCTTTTGTATATTATTCATTTATTTATTATTATTTTTATTTTTATATATCTACTATAATGCACCCGAAATGTCTACAAATGTTTTTCTTCGTCTGTATTTATTGAACAAAAGATGGAATATGTTGCCTTAAAATAATGACACAAAAATGTAACAAAACAACAGGTAACATTTCTGATATTACCTGGGGCACTTGAAACCTTTAATGTAGACGGTCACAATAGTCGTATATTGCTACTTTCGTTAATTGGATAATTGGTCACATGTCACCTTGCAGGTGTGAAAAAGTTGATGATTTGAGGAAAATCATTTACCTGTGATGTTTCTGAATAAAATGAATTACACAGCGAGTCGATGCAAACAGAAAATAAATAAATAAATAAAACTTGATAGAAGTATTAAAATAGATAAGAACTAATTTTCAACATGCCATTTTAATCAAAATACAAATGTATCATTGATTAAAAAAAATCAGACTTTACTCACGAAAATTTTCTTCTTGAAAAGTACTGAACGAAAATTTATCAAGCTTTGGTGGGAGGATAGGACTTCTAAATAAGATGAAAATCGTATCGATAACCAAATCGTTGTTGCATTCTGCATTTTAGACCGATTACAGACCACAAAATTAAATTAAAATCTGTCAATTTAGTATGTTTTGTCAGTAAGTTTTCACGAAGAGCGTCTTCCACTAGAAACTATTGTGCCCTCGATTTTGCAACATTTTGATCGCCTATTAATATATTCATTTTATTTTGTTTCATTTAATTTTTTTACATCAACAATGAAGTTTACAAAGACAACGTATGATAGCTTCTTCAATACCTTAAGTTTGTGAATTATTTCACAGACACAAGTCGGCATCCAGAATGACTTAGTTGTGTATTCAAATCATGTGTCACCTGGCAGACAAACAAGGTGTAAAACAGACAGTACACCCATTTAATGACAATTCAATAAATCTCTTGTATTTAGGGGACGACTATTTGATTTTCAGGGGAGGGCTTGGGCGATTTTGCCCAGAAAATTTATTTATTTTCACCTGGGACTAATATAACAGATGTTATATTAGTCCCAGTTTTCACAAACATCTCGGACAAATTATTTGTTTTCACCAAATGTCACATCGAATTATTTATTTGCAACAAAAAAAATTATTGTGCAATCAAAAACTTATTTATTTTCATGAAAATTCGAATTATAATATTTATTTTCACTGGCATCAAGATTCAATTATTTACTTGCAAAATCGCCCAAAGCCCCCACGCGCTCCCCTCCCCCGAAAATGAAATGGTCGTCCCCTTGTGTGGAATAAATGCATCTACCATATTTTAGTTAAATGTTAAAAAAAATACATGCAAAAATGGGATTTTACATCGTGCACATTACAGCGGTTGTATATTTCTATGCCGCTTTTTACAGCCTACAGCCTTTTTGGAGTTTTTTGTAAATCAACAAAGCAAGCTCGTGTTATATCCTGAAGTGGCATGGTCTGCTACTTTGAGTTATTTTTCTTGTTTATCACTGTAATATTGATTTTTCATGTTTCATTGCGTGTATTGTTATATTATTTTCCGTATATTCTGTCTTTGTCCGTCATTTGTTTTTGTACTTAGTCTCTCTCTTGGTTGTATGACGTATTGATGTCTGTACATAAAGTTTATCAGAAGAAAATTACAAATGTTGTTTTATGCCTGAAATCCAGTTCCCCATTAAAAGTTGCAGCATAACAACATTAGATTGTGGAGAAACCCTAATTTGGCTAAGTATCTGCATACACTAAAACCCAAAGCGATGTGAATATTCAACTTCAAGTGCCTTAAAATAACACGGAATCTTCCGGGCGTGTTGTTTTTTTCCCACGACCACCTGGTGTTACAAATATTTTGTATTTTATAGTATATGTAGCTGACTATATTTCAATTAACACGTTTATTCATGACTGAAAGACAATTGTTGGCACAGATTGAGAGATTTCGCCTTGATCCTTTGATATCTCCTGTGCGGAAACCAATTTTACTGTCCGACAGTAAGGGGTTGACACTTCAGAATCATGTACGTGTGAATCCGGAAACCTTTATTGAATTCTGGTGTGAACGTGGTGCAACTGCAGAAAACCATCTCAATTATTTAAAGCAAGATTTGCAGGCTGAATTATCCCGTTTACAGGGTAGAAAGGTGACTATTTATATGTGAGTTGGCACATGCAATTTAACCCGTAAGGAGGGGTCGTTTATTTTTTTTGCAACCCGCTTTAGAATTAGCAGGCACTGAACTTTGTCAGAAGTTGAAAGAAATATATCATTTTTGCAGCCAATTTCAGGACAATGTAAAATTAGTATTTCTGCAAATTCCAGTATATTCGTTATATGCTCACAATTATTTTCATAATTTTGGTCACGGTGTCTGGAAATTTCGCAGGGACGATAGGGATTTGCGTGAGCAAATTACTCGTGCAAACCGTTACATTGATGATTTAAATAGAGTGCTCCATGTTCATTCCCCCCAGTTTTCTGAAGATCTGCGTAGATCCCGTAGACGGGATTATCCGGGATATTCAAGGACAGAACAAAATTACCGTTTCACGTAGTATGTTGATTGAGTTCATCCAAAACCCATTTTAGCAAAGCTATGGCTGGTGAAAATTAATAGACTTGTTCATGACTACTGCTACAATTGAAGTCTTATAGGAAATATGATTTTAGGAAAGAATTGTCTTTCCTCGGCTTTTACTGTACATGTATGTAATAAATAAATGAAAAAAACCTGTGTTATATCCTTGGTAAGAAGATTTGTTTTTTTGACACAACTGTAAAGGTACTTTATTGTGTTAGCTTAATTTAATTTGTGTAATACTGAAAACGTCTGAAGTTCAAACTAATTTGCATTCACGCATATAAAAGGGTGAGTTTGGAAAAAATTGTTTTTCCAATGAATGTCAATGATCGGTTGTTTCGTGTAAATTCTGACGAAAGTTTGTATTCAGCACCGTGTCTTGATGATAGTTTTATAGATGAAAACCATTTAACAGAAACAAACATTTTAAGTAGGATAGCTAGTATAGCTTCCGATATTTCAAATTCACCTCCACAACTGTCCTACTACGGTCCAAATTTAAATTCTCAAAATACAAGTGGAGCCCCAAGTTTGGTATCTTCAGGTAATAAATCTAAACGGTTCGTACGTAAATTTTCGAAAGTGGATGCCTTCGGAGTATGCAACAAATTTTCGGGGTACCCTAAAGATAATGGACAGAAATTTCTACGAGAATTCGAATCGTTTGCCACATTACACGACCTGGATGATGACGAGGGAAGGAAAATTGCAGCCTTCCACTTACATTTACAGGGCCCCGCCCTTACTTGGTTCAATACCCTAGAATGAGCAGCACTTCCATGGAACAGTATACGCGAGTTTTTTCATGATAAGTATATAAACTTTGGTTGGCAACATCCGTCAGTTGAAGATTTTTTTGGGCAAGTAATTGAAAAGGGTCACATTTTAAAGAAGCCAGACTATGAAATTATGGCAAAATTTATACAGGGACTTCCTGAAAAACTGGCTTTTTATGTTCGGGCAAGTAACCCGACAGACTGTAACGCCGCTTTTTCATTCGCAAAAGCCGGTGAGGCATATGGATACAGACTACAAAGCTGCGCGGCTGCTAAATTGAAACCCGAATATACTCAAAGTACTACTGACATCCAAGAGATGAAAAAACAAATAGGGTCTGTAAGTCTTGTCATGTGACCTTCGAGAATATGCGTGAAACGTTGTTACCGGGTACATTGTGCTTATGTAGTACTATGAGAAATTTTTGGATTTTTGGTTTACAGCTCAAATTAAGAGTGGGATTCGTTTTCTTTGAACCAGAATATTTTATCCTTCAAGAATTATACACTTTATAACCTTAACCTAGACTGAAATTTAACATAATAACGCATTTTCTAAGTAACGTCAAGTGAAGTTTGTCCCGGAAGTGATGAAGTCGGATGACGGTTTCAGTGCATTATATATTAGAGTTCTGGACTTTGAAAGTGAAAGTAGAACGAGACTTACAGACCCTATTGCCGATTTGGGTAATGCGGTTTCCAAACTAGCTGTGCATGAAAAACCAGTCGACGTTCCAAAACCTATGCCGCGTAACGTAAATGTCAACACTAAGCAACGATCCGCCATACAATGTTACAACTGCGGTCAATCAGGTCATATCAAACGTCTTTGTCCCCAGCTGAATTCGCAAATTCAATGTCAGTTATGTTAACAAGTCCGGCATATTGCTTTAAATTGTAAACTGTACAATGAGTCAAGTGATGCAGTATCTTCTCGTGTTCAGTGCCAGATATGTTCAAAACCTGGACATGATGCTCGAAATTGTGAACTCTTTAAATCTAAAACTGACCGACAGGGAAACTTTGTAGCTCCGAGGGACGACAGGCACGATCACTCGGGAAATTCATAGGTGCCAGAAAGAGGAGCCGCTCCCCGTCTAGAAAATTTTCATGCAATGTTGAAAATGAAACTGATTCTGATCAATTAACAGATATTGAACATACAACTAATTCACAATTTTTGTATTTACCAGTTGTTTTTGGTAGATTACGCATAGCCGCTTTGCTCGACACAGGAAGTTCAATTAATTTAATGTCTGTGTCTTTATTTGAGCGAATTTCGCGAAAGATAAAATCAGAAAATGATAATTTTGATAGAGATACACTAGTACTAGCCAATGGCGAAAAGGTTGATGTATTGGGAACTTCTGAAATAAATATGCATGTAAATAATGAAAATCACAAAATCATAGTTTACATTTTAGACAAAGCATCTAACCCATTAATACTTGGTACACAATATCTCCGAGATCAAAAAATTGTTTTAGATTTTAGTACACAATCTATAGGGCCGAAACAGGCTAATGTTAGATGTATCAACCGTGTAACTTTTCCACCCAATTCAGAAACAGTTGTTATGGGACAACTACCGGATAATATGTTGTATGGAGAGCATGGAATTAATAGTAATTCCAAATATCTGTTGTCTCTTGGATTACTGATTTCTAAATCATTAGTTATCGTGTCCCATTCTAAACATGTTCCTTTGAAAATTTTAAACCCCGGTAATTCTGCCGTTTGTGTGAAAAGGGGAAAAATTTTAGCACATTTTACTAGAATTGATAAAGACGACAAAATTTTTTCTTTACCTGCCGAAAATCAACAAAAAGGCAAATATGTGAATTTTGTGTCAAAACTTGAAAATTCCGATTGTAGTATAGGGGATTTTCAAAACCCCAACGAAACTTGTGACGTAATCGAAAATTGTGTTCCTGATGACTTTATGAACAATTTCAAAATAAATGATGCTTTAACAGAGCAACAAACAAGTGATCTAAGATAGCTTTTATTTTGTAATAAAGACGCATTCGTAACACCTGATAGCCCAAATCTTGGACATACCGATTGGATGAAACATCATATTGTACTGAAACCGGATTATAAACCTAATTATCAAAGACCATACAGACTTCCACCACATGAACGTGAAATTTTAAGACATCTTCTCGATGAGCTATTACAACAAGGTATCATTACTCCGTTAGATCCAAATTAGGATGCTCCAATATCTAGTCCAATTGTTCTTGTAACTAAACGGTCTAAGAAAGTTGAATCAGATGTAACAGATCGAGAGACTTGTTTATCACAATATCGATTTTGTGTAGATTTCCGATACCTTAATTCTCAGACTCAACATTTCAAATACGTAATTCCGGACCTGCAAGAACTTACTGAATCTTTTACACATCGTACGCAAAATTAGATATCTTCTATTGACATGTCTTCTGGATTTTTTCAAATGAGTATTGATGATGATAGTACAAAGTTCACTGCATTCAATACATGTTTTGGTTCATTCAAATTTTTAAGACTTCCGATGGGTTTGGCATCATCGCCTTCAACATTTCAACTCTTAATGGATAAAGTGTTACGTGGACTTACATTCCGTTCATGCCTTTGCTATCTAGATGACGTTCTTATATTCTCAGAAACATTTGAAAGTCACATGACTGATTTACAAGAAATATTTGATAGGTTTGAATTAGCAGGATTGAAATTGAATCCTAAGAAATGTTTATTTGCACAACAAGAATGTCTCTATTTGGGTCATCATATTTCTCGGAATGGTATTCGACCCCCACCAGATCGAGTGTCAGCTATTCAGGCGTACGCATCACCTAACAATGTTCAACAATTGCGACGAGTTTTAGGTCTTTTTAATTGGTTCAGGAAGTTCATCCCAAACTTTAGCGCAGAAGCAGATCCTTTGTACAAATTGTTAAAAAAGGGTGCAAATTTTGTTTGGACTTGTGAACATGAATGTGCTTTTCAGAAACTTTTACTTGAATCAAAAGTTTTGGCATTTCCGCGTTTTGATTTGCCATTTTATCTATCAGTGGATACGTCTTCTAAGGGTTTAGGTTATATGCTATACCAAAAACACACAGAAAATACCGACCTAGAGTGCAATTTATGAGTGGTTCGTTTTGGTTCAAAGTCATTAAATAAGTGGCAACAGTCGTATGGTCCAACGAAATTGGAACTATTGGGATTAGTTACTGCCATCGTAGAGTGTTCATCATATTTACGAGGCAACCACTTTGTCGTAGATTGCGATCATCAAGCGCTGAGACCTCTTTTTCAGAAAAAATTCAAAGGAGCCATATACGACAGATGGCTAGCACTGCTACAACAATATAACTTTGACATTCAGTATAAGCATGCAGCTAAAATGGTAGTGCCAGATGCTCTGTCCCGTTGCACTGAATCAAATAACGTTGACGGAAACACTAGTCCCGATGAGTGTGATCCTTATTTCCCATACGTTACTGAGCAAACTGGGAATATAACTTTTCCTGAAGGGATTCATTTGCAAGACGTTTTAGGTCAGAACAGGTGGTCAATGCCTTGAAAAGACTAATAATATTTTATGTGATATTGGTTATTTGGCAGACGTAGAAGACTGTTCTGATGACGATATTCAGCAAAGTCAATCTGGAACTAATTGTAGTTGCGAATCAAATTGTGTGAACTCTTTGTTGCTGCAAACAGATGTTCCTGATATTAGTTGTAAGAACGGGACTGTTCGTGATACAATTAACTCTAATCTAAAAACTGCTGTTAGTAGCGGAATAGCCGCTAGTGAAAATGTTGTAAACAGTGAATTTTTTGTGAACGAAATTCCAGAATTTTTGTCATCTTTGCCGTTAACATATTCAATTAATAATATTTACAACAATACATTATTAAGAGTTGATTGCAGCTCTAAAAATGTTCTACACCCAGAATTTGACCCACTTTTAAATGGACAAGCCAATATAAATGAAACGGGAACTGATTGGAGTTCAAATCTTGATTTTATTTTCCCGAATCCCAATTTGATGGACATGTACATATATGGTGAAGACTTTACACCCTCACTTATACCGGAAGTTTTACAATGTCCAAGTGTAAATAACAGCACATCATCAAATGCTGACGAAAACAATAATGGAACCGATTGCAGTTCCAAATCAAAAGATAATCTTGTACAGACGGAGTGGCTCAATTCAACAGGAAGTAGTGATAATGTATCAAACATTAATGCTGGTAATATAGAGAGAATTCTATGTGGAAATTTAGAAAGTAGAATTGATTGCAATTCTAATTTACTAGCCAAGCATGATGCATCACAACGTTCTAACAATAACACTGTGAATTGTAGTCCTCTAAATATGGTCAACGCAGTAAATCGTAATCTTATTGGGTCTGACTCAGAACAAGATATTGTTATTCCAAGTGATGATGCATTGAAACGTCAGACTCTTGAATTGTTTAAAGATGCTTACTTTAACTCCCAAAGCATGAAGGAATTGCAAAGGCGTGATGCTGCATTAATACCTTTCATAAAATACTTAGAGGAGGGTCTTGTACCGAAATTACAGCGTGAAGCTCGACGACTGATTACAAAGTCTGCAGACTATATTTTGACAAATTCAACACTTTATCATGCAAAAAATTCGAAGTCCGAAAGAGCACTCAAACACAAACAGAAATATCAATTGGTTCTACCAAGTATTTTGATCAAATCAGTCATCGAAATGTTTCATGACACCCCTATGGGAGGCCATGGTGGCATACAACATACAATAGACTCAATCAATGAACACTTTTACTTTGATAGATTACCATCTATTGTTACTGAGTATGTACAATCTTGCCACGAATGCCAGCTAAGAAAATTCACAAAGGCTCATACGGAGTCAGGCATCATATCGTATCACACGCCAAAAGAACCTTTCGAAGTTCGGGAGATTGATTTGTATGGTCCGTTACAAAAGACACAGAAAGGCAATACTTTTATTTTTTCCGCAATTGACATGTTCAGTAAACTTGTTTATAATGTCGCCATACCGAATTTTGATGCCATGACAGTTTCTTATGCTATGTTTGATATGTTTTGTCAATATGGAATATGCAACACTATTGTTTCAGACAATGGAAGTGAGTTTATATCGAATTGTACAAAGGAGCTTTGCAAGCTCTTGCAAGTTAAACAAAACTTTACACCAAGCATAATCCATCACTGCTTGGGTGCAGTCGAGAGAACACATAGAACGTTAGCGGAACGTATTACACCTTTCGTTCAAAAAGGTCAGTCTTGGGATAGTGTATTGCCAGCTGTGACATTTTCTATGAACTCGACAGTCAACTCATCAACTGGTTATTCACCATTCGAAGTAGTGTATGGATGTCGTCCAAAATTTCCGCTGAGTTTATCTTTAAATAGTACAGATTTTGCAACTTTACCACAAGATTACTCTCAATATATCAAAAATCAATCTGACAAGTTAAATGAAATTAGAACTGCAGTTAAGGAATATAGTTTGAAATCTGGTGAACAAATGGTAAAAAGATATAATGAGAAAACCAACAATCTCCGATTATCTGTTGGTGACTACGTTTATATGCTGAAAGATCCCATCGGAAAGGGACGCAAATTTCAACCAAAATATTCAGGACCATACACTGTGAACAAAATTATATCCGATCACATTGTCAAACTTCGTGACCCAACCACTGGCAAAATAATTAAAAATCAAGTTCATCTCGACAGGCTTAAGGTGGCATACGTCAGGACGCCACAGCCAAATGATTACTTTGTTCCTGAAATTCGTCTGTCACAAGAAGTAAATCAGAAATCTTCAGATTCAGAAAATTCCGATGAATTTGTGTCCGAATTGCCTTCTAGTAATCCAGAACAATCCGACAACCCTGTTGCAGTGCCACTCCGTCGTTCAACGAGAGTCCGAAAGCGACCTATTCGATTCCAAAATTCTTCCTTCAGCAACAACTATAACTCTTCCGACACTTATCAATCAGATCAGTACTATCGAATCAAACGAATTTTAGGGCAAAGGACAATAAATGGTAAGACAGAATACCACATACAATTTCGAGGAGAACCAGCTCAAAACGCTTTATGGATCCCATTTGAACAACTGAACGCTCATACACAACGTTCAGTGACAATGAAGCCACCACCATGTGTTGAGTGATGTTTAAGGAGTGTTTTATTTGATTTTCTAAATTGTACTGTTGGTTTGAAGTACATTTGTATATTCAGTACTTATATATTTGTATAAATATTTCATGAAAAGGTTTGCCATGATTAATTCTGGTTGCTCAAGTGACATTTTTTTGATATGCGGTACTTAACAATTTGTAGTTAACGACTGACACTTGTTCCTATGTTTTACTGTTTTGAATTTATTTTTTACAGTATGTTTTTTTCCAAGTTTGGCCAGGAGAGGACGGTTATATAGCATAAAATTTACATGTACATGTATTGGTATGAAATGATTAAATAGTATGTTTTAAGATGTGCTAGAGTTAAAGGTTGGATTTATTAGGCATTGTTTAGGTATAATGTTTGGTTGTCAATAATAATTAGCCATTATTTGATGTATTACATAACCAGAAATAACCCACTGAAGGCAGATGGCTAATATGATATGCAATCTATTTAGTGATTTCACCTCGCCTTTTGTTTTTAAAGAGAAGGTCTCTGCTGGTTACATCAACTTATAAATTGAACCAAGTTCATCATTATCCTAAAGTTGAATAGGCATAGCATTTGATAGTTTTGAAAGTGTAAATATTTTTTTTTCAAGTTTGCTTCATTGTATATGATTTTCATTGAATTTGGTATATCACTCTAACTCGCAGACCATCTGAAACAAATAAGATTTGTTTATTTTGGTGGGGGGATGTTATATCCTGAAGTGGCATGGTCTGCTAGTTTGAGTTATTTTTCTTGTTTATCACTGTAATATTGATTTTTCATGTTTCATTGCGTGTATTGTTATATTATTTCCCGTATATTCTGTCTTTGTCCGTCATTTGTTTTTGTACTTAGTCTCTCTCTTGGTTGTATGACGTATTGATGTCTGTACATAAAGTTTATCAGAAGAAAATTACAAATGTTGTTTTATGCCTGAAATCCAGTTTCCCATTAAAAGTTGCAGCATAACAACATTAGACTTGAAAAAATTAGCACGTCGAGTAAAATGATCAAGCCCCTGATTCAAAAGTAAAGGAATGGCCATTGTTGTTGAAACGAAATGCGAAGAATTAGTGCATATTTTCCAAAAATTCCTCACAAATGTATGTACTCTTGCAAGGTATGCATTACACATCAACAGATCGTTGTAAACTACAACATATTTTGTTTCACTTAATACAACTGACTCGTAATTTTATTTGACATAAGATACAAAGTTCTACGGTCAGTTTGCCAAAATTGGTGTTTGGACTTCGCCTCGTATCACTTTCTTCGTATAAAGTTTGAAGAACACTGCAGACATGTCAACTCTTACTTTTTCATTTGATGACTCCAGGCATCGTTGTTTTTGCTTTTCGTTTTTGTTTTTTATTTGTTTGTTTGTTCTTTGTTTTGTTTTGTTTGTTTTGTTTTTTTTTCTTGCAGATCAGTAGGACAGCTGTTTTATAAATTTCATTTACGCGTTTGACTTTAAAAGCGAAGTCTTCACTCAGTCGGCTTTTGCCTAAGAAATCTTCACGATCGGCGAATTATGCTGTTGTAACACACTACATGGACAAAAATATATTCTTATGGAAGATTTTCCTACCAAAATATGCAATAATTATGACATACATATATTGGTTCTTACGGATATTATTATAAATAAATGCTTCTTCCGAGGAAGGTCTTTCTTTGCGAAAAGAGCACACAGGAATGAAATCACGGGAACACACTTCAAATGTGTATGGATTTATAAATTGTCCATCACAAAATACCTGGACTGCCAAAAGACACCTGTTGTATATTCAACTATCGCCGATCAGCAGGTGACATATACAACAGCTCCCGTGCCAGCATGTGGCTATTTGCCACACAATATACAAACTTGTCATCTGACTCAATTTACAATCGTTTGAAACAAATCAGTCTGTTTTTTATTAAAATAGATGAAATTTTGTCTGGATCTGGTAAAATATGCATGCATTATGATTGATTCTGTCAAATCTATTCATAAGAGAGAATTCGTTTTATGTTTTCTCTGACTAAAACGAGGAAAATATATATATATTGAAAATACTGTACTTGGCTTAAATAAAAATCATGCTATTTGACATAATTGTGCAGTAGAAATGCTGTCTTACTGGCCATTGTAGTTTATTTCTTTTTCTATATATTTCGGTTATTAGTCATTCAATACTGACCATTCGTCGATCTGTTTAAAATGGCTGTCCCAACAACGATAAAATTTCAGTTTTGTATTAGCTTTAAGTACTTTATCTGTTAAAATTTAATATTAATATCGGAGTATTATGAATATTTAATGCATAAAGAACAACATATCAAATTTTCATTTTTGAGTAAGCATAAGTGAATAAATTCCAACATTTAATATTCTGAAAAAAATGAATATTTACAAAATCAGATAGAATCAATTGAGATTAAGTTAGGTAAGTTGTACGAAAGTAAGGTCGAAGGGGCAAAAATCAGATCGAGAGTGAAATGGGTGGAACAGGGAGAAAAAAATTCCAAATATTTTCTTGGGCTAGAAAAATCACGACAAACCAGAAAAACTATAATGTCTTTGAGAGACAAAAGTGGGAAAATAGTCAAGGACCAGGGGGGAATTTTAGAAATTGAAAGGGAGTATTACAAAAAGTTGTATACGTCAATAAATCCTGATACAGAAAAAATTCAGGATTACATCGATAACACGATAATTGATCACTCACTGACAGAACAAGAGAGTAGTGAGGTTGAAGGGGAATTAACTCTAGATGAATGTTCAAAATCAGTTTTTAACATGAAATTAAATAAATCACCAGGTCTTGATGGATTAACCGTAGAATTTTATAGGACATTTTGGCCATATTTAAAGCAATATGCTGTAAGAGTGTTTAATTATTGTTATGAAAAGGGGGAGCTTACAGATTTACAAAAAATAGGACTGATTACACTGATTTACAAAAAAGATGACCCTTTGAGTTTAGATAACTACCGGCCGATAACATTATTAAATGTAGACACTAAAATTATAGCTTATTCTTTGGCTCAGAGATTGAAACCTATTTTACATAAAATCATACACAGTTATCAAAACGGATATGTTTAAAATAGATATATAGGATTCAATATACGACAAATACAAGACGTTATCGATTATGCTGATAAATTTAATGTAGAGGGGGCAATTTTATTTTTGGATTTCTCAAAAGCCTTTGACTCACTTGAATGGAATTTTATGTACTCTGCGCTGAAAAAATTTGGTTTCCAAAATTCTATATTAAGTTGGGTTAAGACTTTGTATACTAACATTAAAGGATCTTTGGTCAATAATGGGTGGATTTCGTCACCATTTAGCATTCAACGTGGAATAAGACAAGGGTGTCCTGTAAGTGCTCTAATTTTTGTTATTGCGGTTGAAATTTTGGCTTGTAGAATAAGACAAGAAAATAACATTAAAGGTATCCAAATCAAATTAGACGGTAAAACACATAGCCTAAAATTAACACAAATAGCAGATGATACAACG
>MJUU01014276.1:0-11367 GCA_002080025.1 Modiolus philippinarum | reverse complement strand
ATTTTCTTCAATATATGACATCTAAAGAAATTTATATATTATGTAATGGAATGTCAAAAGAAAAACCCACAGGATTTATTAAGTGGGAAAATTTAGTGCAAAGTGTTGGTCTGTCTCAGAAATTTGAGCACACACTCCATTTTATATTTAAATTTCTGCATGAAAATAAGTTAAGAAAATGTTAAGATGGAAATTACTACATTATATTTTACCATGTAAGCAATTATTGAATGTGTGGAAAATCAGCAATTCTTCTTTATGCTCTATTTGTAATGTATTAGAGAACTATAGACACTTTTTTATTACTTGTAAATATTTGAATGATTTTTGGCAAAAGGTAAAACTTATGTTAGATCGAATAAAAATTGGACATTATGTTATCCATGAAAACTACCTAATATTTGGTTATAAAATTGAAGATGAAAGGTATTACTGGGTGAATTACATTTTCACAATTTTTTTATTCAGTATTAATAAATCTTATTATCTATCGGACCAGAAAAGAAAACCCATAAATGTTTTTGGCGTATTTAAAAAAGAGTTACTGTACCGATCTCAAATTTTGCAATTGATGAAAGTATCTACTGATAAAGTGTTTAAAGAGTCAGTTCTTTTTTTAAATAACCGCAATTTTGATGACTAATTTTTGTTTTCAAGTAATTAGTACATTTTAATTTAATATGAATATGTCTTATGTTATGTACAATATACTAACATTTATTAATAGGAATCCCTATTCCTATTAAATTAACACTAAGGGCATCTGAGGTGAATGCTGTAGCCTAAGATGGATTGTTTACAGCAATAGTGCAATAAATATATTATTTTGTTAAAAAAAAAAGAAAAAAAATGAATAAGATTTTATGGCCATAATTTTTCTTCCATTTATGGACCAGGGGTTGTATTTTGTCTCATGTGCATTTACTTTATATCCTTTTATTCACCCTTGGAATCCCTTTATTCGTACATTTTTGATATTCTGCACAGGATTAAATAAAAATTGACACTTATCGACTTATCGACTGGAACGCCCTAAAGGGTCAGTGTGAGCTATTGCCATCACTTGCCGTCCATCGTCCGCTATTTTTTCACGTTTTCATCTTCTCCTCTGAAACCAATGAAGCAAATTCAACTAAACTTTACAGGATGATGTCTGGAAGAGGTCCTTTACAAAGATTGCTCATTTTCTTCTGATCCGAAATAAATAAAAACTCCCAGCACAGAACTTAGGTTTAAGATTGGACCCTATGGAAAAATTACACTCCTACTCTGCAACCATTGAAGGAAATTCAATCAAACTTTACAGGAATGGTGTTCTAAAGGTCATTAAAAACGATTGCTCATTACATTCCGATCCGATAAAAAAACATGGCCGCCAGCACAGGACATATTTTAACATTGAACCCTATGTGAAAATCACATCTTCATCTTCCTTTCTGAAAGCACTGAATCGAATTCATCCAACCTTTACAGAAATGATGTACTAAAGGTCCTCTACAAATATTGCTAATTTTGTTCCGATCCGACAAAATAATAAAAATAGCGTGGAACTTAGGCTTTACATTGGACCCTATATGAAAAAAAACAAAAAAACACGGGAGCTAATGGAGAACATAGCTAAACATAGACCCCCTTGTTAAAAACTTAATTTTTGGCCATGCATGGCATAGAGGTATTTTGTCAGGTGAGCGATACATGATCAATCTTTACTGATCTTATGGGTTAAATGTGAACTAGATTTTATCGTATAGGGTTTTCAGTTGTTACTGGTATTGCAAAGTTCATAGGTACATTTGTAAAGAAATTGTATTGAGTTCTGTAAAATTAAGAAAAATGGTGACTAAAGAAGGTATTACACGTAATTTTCAGATATTTCGTAGGGTATAGATAACAAACCAAACTATTTTGATGTACGTTTTGATTTATTTTTCAAGCTTCATTTAATTTTTTATATGTTACTCATCCAGTGTACGACATTTATGAGTAGTGTAAGTGTTATTTTTATGGATTCGCAACTAGATTCTTCTGAGTATGATTCTCCTGGTGGATCTATATTAAAAGATGGTTTGATTAATGAAAATTATACCGAATACACACCAAAAAATTCTGATATTGTAAGAGTTTTAACTGAGATAGGGACCCCTAAACGGGACCCCTAAACGCGGGAATGTAAACAATGAGCTTGACTCTGGTGAACTCCATTGCACCCTTTCCCAGCCGTCGCAGGAGTTTGTCCCGCAAAAAGAATTCATATCAAAACTAGACACTGAACTTTCAGAGCTTCCAAGAGATCTGTTTATTTCAAAACTCATCGAACTTACAAATAGTTCGGAAGACTGCATTACGTGGTATAGAAGTTCACTTGCCAGTCGGGCAAAATCAGTAAATGGGTGTCCCTTGGGAAAACTATTGAATAGAAAATCGACAAGTAAAAGTTCGTCATTATCCAAGTATACTAGAGACTGTCATATACTAAACTCGTTCCTACAAGGTGATAAATCACAAATAGACGAAGTTTTTAAAAAAGAGGAAATTAAATCTATATCTAGTTAAGAACAAAACAGTGATGGATCGTCGGTAGAAGTTATAGATATTCGTGTATCGGTTCACACACTCTTAGAAAGGGTAACTAATCTCGAGAAAAAATCTGCAGGAGGACAGTAGAATTATTTCAACTCTTAAAGCAGAAAATAAAAACTAAGTGACAAGTATGAATGTCTGATGGTCCAATTTGAAAATCATTTATCAGAGTGTGATAGAAAGCTACTCAGTATGAATCAAAATATTAACACAACAGTTAAAAGCGTTAGATGCTTGATTTGAATGCGCTTAATGGTGACTTTAAAGGTATGAAAGCCGAACTAGGTGTAGATAAAATAAGGTTCAAACGAATATACAAAAATCCCTTGGTGACCTCAAATCAAGTGTGAAACCGTCATGGTTACGCCGAACAAGATCTCACCTGACCCTGAGAAATCGGACAAATCGGATACACATGATACGATTCAATCATTGCCTATTGTTACGAGTCAATCATTGCCTATTGTTTTTAATCAGTTAATCATGACGGTAATGTAACAAGTAAACCAGTTGATCCTAAGGACGATTTTGTTGCACAAATTGGCAATGTATTAATGAACGGTAAAGAACACAACCAGGAAAATACAGATATTAATGAAATCCATCGTAGTAACTTTACTTATAAAATTCCTTATCGAATAGACGGGAATACAGAAGATACACGACTGGCACATGATGTATTTGTAGGTGCCAATCCACGAAGACGATCCTCCCGATACTATTTATCAGGAATAGATAGGAAATCTACAAGGAATGGTATTCTACATTTCTTAGAAAATAAAGGTGTTAAAACTACATTTTTACAATTGTTTTATGACAAGTATAATTCTGCGAGGCTGTCTGCCAAGTTGAACGAATCAGTTGATTCGGCTGAACTTGTTGAAACGGACCATTTCTGGCCAACCGGAATACGATGCAGGAAATGGCTAAGCAACCGCGAATGGTATCAGAGGTGGAACGAACCAAATGACCACCCCACCAGTGAAAATAGTGCATCATAACCTTCATATTAAATATGAATTTACTCTTATTATTTTTCTATACGTTAGTTGTTTATTTTTCTTCTGTTATGAAGTTTAAGATTTTGTCATGGACCGTCAGGGGCATTATGTCGTCGACTGTATGCCTGTTGAATTTACTGTATGTAACTGGTTGTGATGTTGCTGTTATTTCTGAACATAAATTAAAACTAAACTATAAGTCTTATATGGATACAATAGATACTAACTATAAGTATGTAACAAAGACAGAAGCAATTGATAATGAATTTAACTGTACGCACGGTAAAGGTGGCATTTCGATTATGTAAAGAACTTCACTACAATTTTCAGTAAATGAAATATATGATATAAATTCAGATAGAGTAGTAGGCATTGAATTAAAAAGTAAAGAATATGGTTCTGTATATATTTTTGGTGTTTATTTACCATCTGATAGCTCAATAGACAAATATAAACAAGAGATAATTTATATACATATTACAGTAATTATGGTAGTGTAATTTTGGCGGGCGATTTTAACGCAAGTTGTATAAATAAAAATGCGGAGTTTACAAATACAATGAAATCAAATGAACTTAGTAGCTTTATCAAACGACATTCACTCTTTCACCCCTTTACTGATTTTTGTTGTCTAAGGCCAAAGGGTCCTGATTACACATTTATTCTTAAGAAAACAATGTTAGACTATATGTTTGTAAGCGATACATTGGTTCGACAACTGAGATCCTATGAAATCCTAGATGAGAGTTCATTTAGCTCCACATCAGATCACCTACCAATAATTGTTGAGTTAGCTCTTGAGTTAAAAAATTACCTGTACAATTGAAAACTTCACAAAATTGCCAGCGTGGCATAAGGTCGATGACAATAACATTAAAAAATACAAAAACGATTTATCTGAATCACTCGGACATTTGATAGACATTACACACACCAGTGATACGAATATTGAAACATTTTATACTGACTTAGAAAACAGTATGTTAAATGCAGCTGACATGTCAATTCCAAAATGTAAATATAACCCCCATACTAAGCCGTACTGGGACAATGACGTAAAGATTGCCCATCAGAGAGAACGCGAAAAACGTAAGATCTGGGTTTCGGTAGGAAGACCCAGGGGTATGCAGCACAAATCCTACTTCGAATACAGACGCACAAAACGTAATTTCCGGAATGTACAATCGACCGGGTATGAAAAGTATATTTCAGAAACGTATGATGATTTCAATAACGCCGCAGAATGTGACTTGCGGTTATTTTGGAAGTCGATTAAAAACATAAACCTAAAAGATCTAGTGTTTGTCAAGAAATAAAGTATAAACATTGTAAAAATCAAACACCTGCATCTATTTGCAATGCATTTGCTGATTATTTTCACGAATTATATGCATCTATGAACCAGGCAAATTTCGATGAAGAGACATTTCAAACAATTAATGAAAAGTACTACGAGTGTAAATTCTCGTGTAAAAATACTGATAACTGTTATCTTCCGGGTGGTCCCATAGAAGAGGGGGAAGATCATTTCTATTATCAATCAATTAAAGCGCAGAAAAGCATGCGGAAGTGATATGATACAAAATGAACACATTATACATGGTGGTAAAATAGTTGTTAAATATTTGGTTAAATTATTCAGTATGATTATTGATAAACTGCAAATACCAAATGAGTGGCATAAAGGTCTTATTGTTCCCATTTATAAAGGTGGAAATAAAGACAAAACTATTTCAGATAGCTATAGACAAGTGTGTTTACTGTCATGTATCATGAAAATATTTGAAAAACTTATCCTTTCTCGCATACATACATACACTACATTATCTCAAGACTTCCCGTCCCCCCTTCAGCAGGACTTTCAGAAGGATCTCAGTTGTTTGGCTACTTCTTTCTTTCTTTTAGAAACCATATATCACAATACAGAACTAGGTAGTAAAGTCTTCGTAGCATTTCTTGACAGCAAGAAGGCTTTCGATACTGTTTGGCGTAATGCATTGTTTTATAAGCTATATAAATTAGGTATATCAGGGAAAATGTGGTCGATAATTAATGAATTTTACAGTGAAACTAAAAGTGCAATTATTGTTAACCAATGCACATCAAAATATTTTGAAGTCAAAGAAGGAGTCGGACAAGGTGGTGTACTGTCGGTTTTTTTTATACTTAGTCTTCATAAATGATATTTTTGTTGAATTAGAAAATCTTTCACATGTTATTTGTATAAATGATTTAAAGTGTTGTGAACCTGCTCTTGCTGACGAAATTACATGTATGTCGACTAACCCTAGAGGTTTCCAATTACTGCTTGACATTTGTTCAGAATATACTAAAAAATGGCATTTCCAATTCAATGGGCAAAAATCTTGTGTTGTCTAATTTTCTAAATCTTCAGCTAAAACTGACTTTGATTGGAAAATAAGCGGCGAAAGTATTCCAGTATCCGATAATCCTATCCACCTAGGTATTGAACTGAACGGTTATTTTTTCGTGTTTATCACGAACATCAAACGCGTGTAGAAAAGGACGAAACGCTTATTTTGGAATTTAAAACATTAGAACTGAACATACAAACCCATTGGTCTTAATACAATTACATAAGTCAGTCGTTTTACCATCTGTTTTATACGGGTGCGAAGTATGGTGTAATTTGAAGAATCAGGACTATAGCTTACTTAATAGATTTCAACACTTTGTTGTGAAACATGCTCAGAGACTTCCAACAAACACGCGTTCCGACGTATGTGAAAGTATGGTCGGACTTCGAAATATTTGTTGCGAGGTAGAAAAACGTCAACTATTTTTCTTTGGGAAATTGTGTTCCATGGACTGCCATTCTTTACCGAAGCAAATTATGCTTCAAAGACTTTATACGTGTTTGCTTAAAGATGGAAATCATGTTGGATTCATTCCCGAAATATTAAACATTTTTCAAAAATACAGTCTGTTAGACTATCTTAATACATACATAGTTGAAGGACAGTTTCCCACTAAACAATGTTGGAAAAAGATTGTTAAAGAATCGATATATCAAAAACACGATGATGAGTGGCTTCAACGTGTTCACTCAGACAGCGACTTCCAAAGGTTTATAGATATACATCCTGAAATTACTAAATCATTTATCTGGACATTTCCTCAAAATAGTTCTGAAATAAGAACTGTCACATATATTGCCAAAATAATTGCTACTGTGTCGAATTCGGATGAACAGGTGTGTCACTTATGCGGTCGAACTTTTTATGATTTAATGGTTCATGCATGTGTCAGTTGTTTAGCTGTCACAGAGTTTTATGAAATATTTTGGTACCTCATAATAGAAAATTTTCCAGTCGGACCTTATGTAGAACTGAGTGAATGTGACAATGAACAATACTTGGGAAGCAACCGCGTACTTTTCTGATGTAGATTGTTTTCGTCGTTTGTGTTTCATTCATATTGTTAAATCTGCTATGTATTACAGCAGAACCACATGCATGTAATGTCGTCAGGAATATTTTTATTTGATGTAGTATTCTACATTAACACCCTTTTCTATTATTCTTTTAGTATGTATATATGTTTACGTTGTAATGTTTGAATTTGTATAATTATAAATTGTCATTAATCTCTATATGGAGGAAATAAAGAATGAATGAATGAATGAATGAATGAACAGGAAACACTTACAATGGCCGAACATTACAATCACATGTTACAATCAACCAGGGAACTGAACAAGAACAATAAAATGACAAAAGACAAATATAGATAACGATAGGGACTCGGGATAGCCGGACCTGTAAGAAAATATATTCAGTCCTTGCCTTTTACAGAGTCTATTGATAGCATTGCAAATGATTACAGTTTTATCGTCAGATGATGGTCCAGTTCACGTTAGGTAACGATTTCTCGTGAAAGATCTCTTTCGTTGCGTAACGTTGCGTTTCGTCAATTGTGAAACATCTCTAGTATGAGAAATGCGTGTAGTTGTTTGGTTCTTAGGTATATTTACCCTGCATGTATGTATTCTTAACTTTACGCATTGATGCAGTAGTAGCATTAGACCTTAACCTCATAACTCATAAATCGGACACGTGTAGTTTAAATAATAATACATAGCAATAAAATCCCATAACATATATTTAACAATTTCAAACTGAAGATTATATATTTAAACATATAAAATGAAACAAATTCAACATAATACTAAGAAAGTCTATATCACATTATGCAATCACATCTGAACAACTGTCATAACATTTATAATACAATCACATACATGTACACAATAACTTTGCATTTAAAAATTGAACAGATAACTAATAGTAGTATAAATAACATTGATATGATATTTCATTTCCAATGAGGACAAAAGCAAGTTATTGCTTCAACGAGACAATAACCATTTTCCCTTTTTAAACAGAGGAAGTAACTGGTGTACAGGGGTACCGTTGACTTGCGTGTGTTCGACTACCGAGTAAATGAATGTTTTCGCAAAAAAGAACTTTATTTGAAAAGAATAGACCATTGCACCGTGAGTACATGCTATCACATTTAGAATCTCTGGTAACAATTTATGGCATCACTTTGGCAGATACGAGTTTAAATTACGGATGACAAAATGTCTCGAATCTTGGTACAAATACTCGCGAGTACTCGAGTAATCGGATCATTGTAATTGATAATGTATAGACATAATTCTTTTAATGTGAAGAGGAAAGGAAATGGGGTAAATGTCAAGGAGACAACATCCCTTCTGTGGTACGAGAATCTGCATCGTAGCTTGTTTTTCTTTCTTCAGAAAACATTGTCAATTTGAATAATATCTCTTGAATACATCAAACAACATTTGGCAAACAATCGACTAACGGCTTGTACTTTAGAAATTTGCTTTGATCTAATTTTGATTAATGTTAATGAAGGGTCTTTCTGGTTAACAAAACTAATCAACGTTGCCTGTCCTGCCAAATAAGTTTTCTTCAGTTTCACGTGTCCTAAAACCCATCTCCTATTTCGATATACTACCTTTTTGTTTACTTTTGGGTTATGGCTTTAAATATCATTTGATTCTAATGCTGCTGCTAAGAAGTTACTCCTTGAGACAAGTAAGTAAGTTATTAATTTTTATGTATAGTCGGGTAACATATATAACAATGAACATAGCTCTGGAAGAGCGTTTATACCGACTTATATAAGCATAATGAAATTAGCTGTTTTATACCGACTTATATAAGCATAATGAAGAAAGCTGTTTTATACTGACTTATATAAGCATAATGAAATTAGCTGTTTTATACCGACTTATACAAGCATAATGAAATTAGCTGTTTTATACTTACTTATATAAACATAATGAAATTCACTGTTTTTTATGCAACTTCGGTATTTTAGTATTTTAATGGACACGTTTTTAAAAACATTTATAGTTTGACTGTAGAAGGTTTTGTGGAATGCTTTTTAGATATATTTTATCGAATAAAACAAGAAATAAGTATCAAGAGGTGAAAAAATTTTAAAGGTTTAATTTCGTGAACTTCCTTCAATTTAATATTAATGATTTGATGAGCAGATTTCAGAAAAAAAACGAAAAGAGAATAACTGCGATACACATGGTAGGAATACAGAAATATCATGGAAATGCGGACGAGGCGCAATAAATAAAAAAAAATGAAAAATAGGAAAAAAAATACTGAGAAGATACTAAAAATAGTTGATTAAATCTAGAAAATATCCATGAATTTTAAAATAAGCCGAGTACTAGAATACAAACATTGTACTCGAGTACTCGAATCCAAAACAAGAACCCGTTGCGATCCCTAGCTAAAACATTAAAAAACCGGGCAAATCATATGAAACATATGTTTTTGTGAACTATTTCCCTAGACAATTATAGTCATTGAGACTAGTTCCTTTTGAAAAGTCATCCGTAGACTTCTTCAGAGTTAGAAGTAAAGTAATGGTACTGAGGTAAAATGATATAACTTGTTTTATTTAATTTCTAAACCAAAATAATGAAACCAACTTCACACCAGATGATCAGAAGCATCTTTGACTTTTGGAAAAAAAAATGACTATTTTTAAGGTTAGCCGCATCCGATCAGCTTGTATATCCAATCACACAAGCGGATTAGTACGCTATAGACCCCAATTACGCCCATTTGCTCTTGGTATACGAATATAATCCCTATCACCAAAAGGTATGTTTTTAAAAAATTCTGATTGTGTACTATTAAGTGCAAATGTTCATGTTTGTTATTTCACATTGTGGAGTGACAGAATTATAAACGTTAAAATTGGAAATTCCTTGCAAAGGAATCAGCAAAGTTTCAGGTTCAAAATTCCTGTCGTAACTTTTTTCTTATGGAAGTGTCATTCAAATATTTCAAGAAATAAAAAAAGTTACAAAGGTAAACATATTTTCAACTAAAAGGTTAAAAAATAGTGTTGAGTGGTCATACAAAGGGTTGTACAATGTAAATTTCTTTCTTCAATAATTAACAGCATTAAATTTTGCACGGTTTGATGATATACGATTGCCGTAATCTGCACAAAATTATTTTGATTTTGTTAGAAAAATTTGGTTTTTATAGGCTACAAATCCCAATTACGTCCATTACCGCATGTCGTCCGAATATATTCCCTTTTATCCAAAAGTGCGTTGTTTTTTTAAATTTTGATTGTGTACTTTTCTGGTATATGTGTTCATGTTTGAAAGTTTTTTTTTTCAGAGAAGCTTGTTTGAATTATGCATTTAAACGTTTCAAATTGACATTTGTAGGACAGGAAGTGTCTGAATTTCAAAGGTCAATATACGTGACGGAACTTGCAATTTATTGAAATGTCATCCATGAAAATAAAATTGATGAGACATAAGTTGTAGAAATGCGCATATGCAGAAAATAAATAAACAGTAACTTAGGTAATCTGTCATTTAAAGGGAGACACAGCGAAACCCAGCCGTCGTTTATTCTGGCAATTCAGTATTGATGTGGACTTGAGGTCTTTTTCAAGCATGCAAAGTTTCAAACCATTTGAAGTGGTGCGATCTTTTAAAGGACAAGGTAGGATAAGGTCCGTTTTTGGCCCCCACTTCAAATATCTTAATATTTTTATGATTAATAGCCCTCATATTGGGAGTGGCAAAAATGACATTTTTTTCCTGTTCAGGCCTAACGATGGTTGCCTAGCAACCGATTTAGTAATAACTGTGAAATGACAGGAAAAGAACATATTTAGATCATAACAAAGGAATCAAATATCACATATATGTAATTTATTAGGTCAGAATGCCCACGAGTGTATATTACGTTCTTTTTATCTACTTATCATGAACCTGGCAACCAAAAGTTTCCTTAGCAACGCTTCAGATTATAGATACTATGAGAAAAAAAATAGGAAACAACAGAAAACTAAAGGGTTTAAATATCGAATAAATGATATTTTTGTAAAACAATTATATAAAAGGGTGAAAGTGTATAGGTACATGTTATTTTCTTTACTTTTGGAGAACCTAGCAACCAAAACTGCTCTTAGCAACGTTAAAAATTGTTAATGAAATCGAAAAAAGGTCTGAATAACAGCCCATGTAATGGCGAAAATACCAATACAATACTATATCTGTATTACATATGTATTACTGTATTACTACTTCCCTTTCTGCATTCCTTCTGCCTGTAGCAGCAGCCTATAGAAACCTAAAGTGTATTTAGCAACGGTACAAATCGCACACGAAAATTGAAGATTAAGCTTTTAAGAGAGATGCAAGGCCATTTATATCACTAAAATTTTATTTCTAAATTACAGT
>MJUU01014273.1:0-18400 GCA_002080025.1 Modiolus philippinarum | reverse complement strand
CTCATTGGACCTTAAACTCTAACTAGGTAATCAATCAATCAATCAATTAATTTTTGTTGTCTAAATATTTAATGATCTTTTTTTAATTTTTTTTACTGCTCATTTGACGTTACGCTATTACTAATTCTAACATGGCTCCTGTAAATCGTCAACCAGTATAATACTCGATAACCGTATATTTCGCACATGCGCAAATGTTATCGGATAATGAGTAAATGGGATGAAAAACAACAATCGTTTTAACTTTGTTTGTCTTAGTTTATGAAGGAAATAAAAGTTGATAATAGTTTTTAACTAAATCATGCCATTCAGACACCTAAATGTGTATTGTTTTTGCTTTCGATTTGAATTTTGAACTTGCATCTGTTCGAAAACGTCAGATTGTGTATTGTGACGTCATAGACGCAAACAACAATGGAGACGGGAAATCTGCCTTCTCTAAGGTCGCTTCAGAAGGGAAAACTCCATTTTCTGTCATATTAGAATCGAAATAATTCATGGCAGGTATATGGTTATTGTCATTTAACCATGGGCTGGGCCTTTATATTCGTAAATTTAACCCCTCGCTAACGCTCTGGGTTAAATTCGAATATAAAGGGCCAGCCCATGGTTAAATCTCCAATAACCATATACCTGCCATGAATTATTTCTTAACTAATCAACCAATCAATCAATTGAGGTTTGTTGTCTAATGATCATTTTTGTGTGTGTTTTATAGATTATGAATTAAACAGAAGGGCTTAAGAAGTAATGCAAATAAATGGTAGAACTGTCCCACACCTTCTGATCCTCGCCATTCTTCTGTCCAGGTTGCAGATAAGTAAGTATTAATATCCTCTAAATTACAAAGGATATCTTGATCAAAGGTGGTACCTTGTCCAAATTTTATAGCTAAATACAATTTTTTTCTGAAGTTTTTTTTTAATTTTTCAAAATTTCATAGCTAAATCACAATATTGTTTCTCTTTCATTTTTTGCATTTTGTACATATATTGATTTTAATGAATGATGTATATTACCAAAAGGCCTGGTCTCGATCGGATTTTTTAGCTTCTATGACACGCAATTGCCTTTTGGGAGGTCATGAGTGTGATGCGGTCACGACAGAAAAATATGCTAAGTACGGTAATGAGGGGGGTGACACAGGGTGTCTGCCATCCCAATTCCCAGATTTTTTCGACCTTTTTTCCCAATTCCCACATTTTTTTGCCCCTTTTTCCCAAATCCCACATGTTTTTGGCATTTCCCATTTCCCAAATTTTGAAACACAATATCAAAAATTTCTTACCCACATGTTCCATAAAGTTAAAGTCCCTCCATCATAGGAAATATCCTTAAATTCCGTGCACCACAATACACCAACTGGGAACAAAATTTTATACATCTTATGGATGCTGCGGAGGACTGTGCCAGAAAATAGATTGAGCGTGAACAGTGAATAAGATGAAGACTGATTTGATGAAGGTTGTGTAGTCTATGATCCCAAAACGAATCAATCAGATACACGTTGTCAATGAGAACTTCATGAACATTCATGAAGACTATCCGGTTGTTCCTGCAGATAAGGCCCCATAATAACATCATTTTTATATGTAAAACTATAATTTCAGCGAAAAAACTCGGAATTGGTAATTCTTAGAACAATCCATCCTACAAAGGTACTACGCTGTCTAAGGAGGAAATATGTTTTGCTTTTCTTTGGGTTTTCGGCCAAGGATGAAAACAATAATCTCAACTCTTTGTACTGTAAAACCTATTTCTAAGCTTGAAAGCTGTAAAAGAGGACCTTCAGATATATTTGGATACTTGCTTTTCAAGAAGCGGCGCTAACGAAATGTGAATGTTGAAAAACTACTTGACATCTTGATCTCTAGATCATTTTCACACTGTAACAGCTTTTAGACTTTTGACTTCTCTGCACTTATATACTACCATTTTTCATGAACGGCTGAAATCTCGGCTGAAAGATTTAATTCATAGATATTTCTCCAATAAGAAGATCGGTGAACAGAGATATAAGTACATTGTTATAGGTAGAGAACAAGCATACTTTGTAAAATACGGCAACGAATTTTAGAAAAAAATATACAGAGCTGATTAAATGTTAGAGTTTGTAATCCACAACATATTTGTAAGTTTGGAGGATTTGTTTAAAACAGACTAGAGAAATTCCAATGGGTATAAACTTTGCATCTCTTTCAGCTAATATGTTTCTCCATTGAACAAGGGCTGAACAAATTGAAGGGGTTTTTCAAACTAAAGGTAAAAAATTAGCCCAATTATTTTATTTTAGCCTTCGTTATATAGAGCATATATACTTTATCACTAAACAACCATAGCTTGGTGATTTAACTGAACTTATCTAGTAACCAAAAGAGCTCAAAATTAAAGATAGCACAACACTTCCACATCGGCCTTATTCCTTGACCTTATCTGGAAATTGACAACAAATGTACACTTAAAACTACATATCACAAACGCGATTACTTCACTTTCCAATAGTCAGCTTCCCCTTTCTTGTTGCAACATTCAAATAGCACCAGCATATGAATCTTATTTCTCCATACTTATTCGCTACTCAAAGGCATGTGGTCCATACAGTTACTTCCTTGAAAGAGTCTGGTCGTTCTCAAATAGGTTACTAAAACAAGGATATGTTACCAATAACTTGAAGTCACCAATTCACAAGTTTTACGGTCGACATCACAGTCATCTGGACCACTATGGATATTTGTTATTAAGGGGTTCCCAAGCATAATTCTTGTAAATTATGGTTGAATTTGCTTCAGTAAGTTTTTTGAGAATAAATAATCAAAATATGATTTTCTCATATGCTAAAATGTTAAATTAATATTCCATGATGTCAGTGTTGTCTTTTTTGTCTGCAAGACTCATATGAACAATCATTGTAAAGAAACCATCCATACATCATTCCATTACATTACATCATTATTTATTACCACTGGGCCGATGCCACTGCTGGTGGACTGTTAGTCCCCGAGGGTATTCACCAACCCAATAGTCAGTGCTTCGGTGCTGACCCGAAAACCGATTTTTATTGAACCTTGTAATATCTAAATTTTACAAAATTTTATTTTAAACTAAGGAGTATCTCCCTCATGCACAGCTCTGTCCTTGGCTGAACTTTGGCTTTTCAGTTTAGATCCTTTTAGCTATTTGTTCTCTATCAGGTTTTACAAGTTTTTGGTGCATGGACTTCCAAAGGTTTTGGTTTTATCTGCACTGATGAGACATAAGTTGTCGAAATGCGCATATGCAGAAAATAAATTAACAGTAACTTCGGTATTTTGTTATTTATCCAGTACGTATTGATCAAATTTACTCCAAACGTTTCATAGCAGCTAATAAAATAATGTTTGTCTCATTTGGTGTACGTTTAAACTATGTTCCTCGAAATGACGTTTTTGTAAAAGACCTTCCATAAGTTTGAATTTGCTTCTGTTGTTTCAGAGGAGATGATCAAAATATGATTTTCCATACGGATCTAGTGTTAAGCTATGTATTAACCTGGTGGACATGCATTTTGGTCATATCCATATAAATAAGCATACTTCGTAAAGGACCTTCCGTACATTATGCCAGTACAGTTTGGTCAAATTTGATGTTATACTTTCAGAACAGACTATTAAAAACAAGAGGCTCTCAAGAGCTTGTATCGCTCACCTGGACCCTGGCTAACACAGACAGTCTTTGTTAAGGTATCTTAATTAAACTATGGTTACACTTTGCCTAGCGTGTTCTCCGAGGACAAGACCCTTAAACGTGTTTCAGTCGGGTACAACTTTGGTTCCCTCTTCTGCAGGGGATCATCAAAGGACTGTTGTGGCCTAGTTTGGTTCCAATTGGGTAAGCAGTTGTTAGGAAGATCTTTGAATATGTTTTCATATAGAATTCAATGTTAAACTATGTTTACTGCTGGCATTTATCATGGGTATAGCGCGGACATACATGTAAAAAACACCTTTTTTACATGGGACGACCTTAAGACTATTGTGACCAAGTTTGGTTTATAATTGGCTCAGCAGTTTCAGAGGAGGAGATCTTGAAATGTGTTTTCCCATAGGGTCCAATGTTTAAACTACTAGTAAGTTCCACGATTGCGGCCATTCTGGATATAGCGCGAACGTAAAAACACCTTTTTTGCAGGGGACCACCAAAGGACTTTTATGACCAAATTTGGTTCCCATCACTCAGCAATTTCAGAGAAGAAAATGTGTTTTCGCATAGGGTCCAATGTTAAAATTATGTTCCCCACTGGCGGCTATCTTGGATATGACAAGGACCTAAAAAACAACAGTTTGCAGAGAACCATCTATTAAAAGTTTGGTTTCAATTGGTCCAAAAGTTTCAGAGACGAAGATCTTTGAATGAAAAGTTTGGACGGACGACAGACGAAAAGTGATGGCAAAAACTCATCCTGACTACAGCCATTTGAGCTTATGTTTTCCAACCTTGTCAAATGCTAAACTAATCTAGGCACTGGTGGCCATATTGTTAACGGATCAGAATCACGTACATGAGTACTTTTTGTAAAGGAGTTTATACATATCTTATCTGCCATGTTTGGTTAGATTTATGTCAGTTATATGATAAAATGTAATATATACAACTACACGTGGTGCTTGCTAAATCATTTAGTTCTGCTGAGGAGTTGAGTTGAAAAAACTTTGTGGTGAATAGACAGACAAACACGACAGAAAGTTGGGAATACATGATTAGCCTTATCAACCGTCATTGTTACTTTGTCCAATAGCTGAAAAAATTTCAATTCAAGATACACAAGAGGCTACCGTGAAGATGAGACACATTTACATGACTATTTAGTTTAATGTCACTGCTCACTCAAGTCAATGATAGTGAATAAAATGTGACCAGCAAAATAGACTCTTTAATATGAAGGAAGTCTTCCACCGTTGACTCGGAAAGATTTACCATAGGGACATTAGACTCATTTTCATTGTTCTTCATTGTCATCATTGCTGTGTTTGTCACGTGACTCTCTATGCATTTCTTCATAGTTCTTACTGTGAGAATAATTTCATTTCCTTCAGTTGAATCTCTCTATCTACCAACTGATGTCTGGAAAAGCTCAACAGAAACTAGAACATTTTACAACCCAAATTATAAAACTCATAGGAACAACCAAGAAGTTGATCTTGTGATAAAAGACCTTTAAAAAGCTACCACTTTTTATTTTTGAATCATTATTTATTTTCTAACGTAGTTAAATTTCCCATTTCCCAGATTTTTGTGATTTCCCACTTCCCTAATTTTTTTCATCCTTTTTCCCATTTCCCTAAATTTTTGACCCCTTTTTCCCATTTCCCGAAACCGTGTCAGCCCCCCGCCCCCTCGGTAATGGATGTCGACCGTCACGTGGGAACATCTTCCAAACATTTATCCAAAGTACCGGAAAACAGTCTATTTCAATAAATCAGTAGTAAGGTTTGAAACCTACGGCTTTGCTTTTGAGTGTTTAATTGAAGGTGGAACAAATTTACCGATACCAATTAGAACCAGACTGCCTGCATTCCTTTTCCGTTGAATGAATAAATGCCGACACTTTACCCTACAGCAACGAATTACAATGAGTTCCATAACATCGGCCCTCTAGGTTGTACTAGAAGAAAACGAATTCATCGTACGTGTTGCAATATAGATCTTTTTCTCTCATTTTTCTATGTAACTCGTATTGTATCATAATGTAAAAATGAAAAACTCCAATGACCAGTATTTATAGTGACTACAATTAATATATTTCTTCTCGAAATTTTGTTCTTTATTGGAGTTGGATTGTTTGCACGTGAAAAACTTATTTCAATTGTCAATGATAACAGCAGATATATCGACGATATCATTACATGTACTATTGACAAGGGTACAGGTCAACTCGTACCTTTTCCAACTCGTACCTTGTCCAAATTTTATAGCTAAATACAATTTTTTTCTGAAGTTTTTTTGAATTTTTCCAAATTTTATAGCTAAATCACAATATTGTTTCTCTTTTATTTTTTGCATTTTGTACATATATTGATTTTAATGAATGATTAACAATTGCCGACAAAGACTACTAGTACATTGGACTTTATTTAGTCGGTTAATTATAAGTCGACGGTTTCCTTATTTGAGTTGGTACAATTCGCACTTGTCTGTTCTACTCTTGATGACTTAAATGAACGTTACCTTACTATCACATCCAAGCTTTTACAACAAGGTTACAGATTTCATAAATTGTTTCACACATTAAAGAAGTTTTATAGAAGATATGAACATTTGATATCTTAATATGGTGCGTATTCTCATCCTAGTTTTTACGGAACCTTGTTGAATATGTCAAAAATAGAAGGAAAAAATCAAGGAAAACTGGGATGTTACTTATATCCTTTCCGTAATACGAGATATTGACAGGATATTCTTCAGGCTTCCGGTAAATTGGATTCAATGAAGATTTTACAGGCATAATAGCCTCTCACTTATTTTGCCGATGTTGACTGAAATCCATGGCGATTCTTTCAAGTACCAAACCCTTCAGGAAGTTTTGAATTTGCTTTTTCATCCGTAGTGCAACCGTATTTTACCAGCCGACTAGGCTCCTCGACTCATCTTTCTAAATTACGTTTTGTGTCTTATTCTTTCCCTCTCAAGATTGTGGTCATAGAGTTAGTAGTCTACCTGCATTGGGTTTTATTTGCCTGTTTATCATACTATAGAAAAACGGGAGAGATAAAAGGGAGGTTTTGGTACCCATAAACCGGTTTAATCCTATCACTGGCTCTTGCTAATGCCGGTACGAATTCCGTCTCCTGAGTTCCTATCGTTGTCTACGTTTGTCTTTTTTATTGTTGTTTCATGTGCAGTACCCTTGTAGATTGTGGCATGTGACTGTAATTTTCTGTCATCGTAAGTGTTCACTGTTATCCTCTCCTTATTAACTCATTGTTAAACTATAGAAGTATTTTTGTCATCGTTCTTTTTTGTAACATTCCATACATATTTTTAAGGTTTTTGCCAGTGTGGAGGAGAGACGTTGGATATACAGTCCCAGCTATTTACAACTATTTATATACAGTCCCCTAACTTTAACACAGGACAATATTCACAGTAAGTGATAACTTTTTATTAAAATATTTTATCATAAAAAGTTGTCTCCATAGTATAGTGGAAATATTGCCGGAGTTGGCATACAGGAATTCAGAAACAATTTTCCTTAGAACATATAAATGACACAACTTGATGGAATATTGTGTAAATTCCCCATTGAAAAGTTGTAGTATGATCGTTTTATAATTCAAAGAAGTAGGACCATTTAGCCGTGCATTATTTTTCCTATTTTCAAAATGTTCGCAAATGTTGTCGAAAATCGTGCGAGGTGGTCTACGGTAAGTGATTAAATTCACATATGCCACAGTTGTGTGTTTTCCGACATATAAGCAGTCGAACATGGCTGTAAATAGTATTTTATATCAATTTTAGCAATTTAACAGTGTTTCGAAAAGCGGTACTATTCGAAGGACACCGAGAACCAAACCATTTTTTTTTCTTTGCGTGTATAAATATTTTTAGTTCAGTTTAGTTCTGGAGGTCCCATGCAACCAATTATAACAAAAAACCTAAAAAAAATTGTCAAAATTGTATTCAAATGGCAAGTTAATTGGCTGATTTTTTTTTCTAAAGTGTGCAAATGGTGATGAAAAGATATGAAGTAAATGTACATGAGACAGAGTCTATACAAATACATAAATACATGGTAAAACAAGGAAAGGAACGACGCTTTCATTGTTGTTCTTCATCTTGAAGTCATCATAAGGCCTTCAACAATAAGCTTTGCTCATACCTTATAGTGAGTTCAAGACGACTCCTAGCACCAGTTTGAGCGGAATTCTTTGCTAATTGTCGAACAACGCTGCGTCCATGTTTTTTCTGGTCATTGATGCGGGATTGTCAACAAACATTAATTAAACTGGCAAAATGCTCTTACTGTCCTCCTTTGCCCGACGAAAGCACTAATGTTTTAAGGAAGTGGACGATTATAACATACAGACAAACACAGGGCACTCGTCAAATCGATTGTAAGAAAACTTGGCATTATAAAATAGCGAGATGTGGGCACTATTAACAGTTGGTCAGAATTACATTTCGAAATTACAAACATAAATGCCAAAATTTGAAAGTATGATAGCATATCCATATGAGAAATTCTCTCAAAAAGCAAGTACACCATAACTGAAATATATAGAGAGCATACATCTCTCGCATGGGGAATCTTTTTACGGACTCCACACTGCAGGAGTGACAAACTTCAGTCGTAAATGGTGAATGAAAGGATATGGAGTAAATGTACGTTAGACAAAGTCTCTACTAATACATCGTAAAAACAAGCAAAGGTACAACGCCTATATAAGTATATTCGAGTTGATTTTGGCATAATAATGTACATATATATAACAGATGAACTGTTACAATAAATCCCCGTGAGACTGAAATTTAAAAATCTGCAATTAAAAAGGATAATTTATGTTCTAAAATACCAGAAGGAATTAAAAAATATGTTTGAAACATTCTACCTACAGCAATTGAGAGATGCATAATTTTTATACATGTGTTATATTATTTTCGAAAAAAAAAGAGAAAAATACGGAAAGTGAACCTATAATTTTGAGATCAACATTAAAAACACTTAAATTAATAGCTGGTAATGGGGATAGAATTTGCATTCTAATGCACTTATAACTGTGACGCTAATTTTGATTGGATGCTTCAAAATTTTCAGGAGGTAAAATCCACGATTTACCGTCGTAACCAATAGAAACGTAATTGCACAGACGCACACAAAACTTCATGTAATTTTAAAATCGATTTAAAACATTCTTTTTCGATTTTGCATTAGAATAGAGATAACCAAACTGTATTTTAGCATCTTCAGAGGTAAATCTAAGATTTTACTGTCGTAAATATCCGTTTTCAGGTTCCGCTAACGCTTCGCCGGAAAACTCTGCGACAGTAAAATCTACGATTTACCCCCTCAGATCCTAAAAAAACAGTATGGTTATCATTTAATTAGACGTACCGTAATGACAGTGTTCACCAAGAAAATCCAGTGTTAGCACATATTGTTTTTTATGAACTTAGGGCATGTTGGCTTAAACGGTAAACTTAAAGCGTGACATGAAAAGGCTGTTTTATTTTCACCTTGGGTATGCAATCTTGCCTTGAAACCTTCATTTACAATGGTAGTCAGTTGATGGAAGCATTTTCATGTATTTGAAGTTGATTTTTTTTTAATTCATTTATAGAAATTTAACGTGTACATGGAGGATTAACGTTTCATCAAATTCTAGTCAGCTGATGTATACATTTCACCATAAAGGAATGAAAGATACGGATGATGTCATTAAAATATACGAAGGTAATATCTACAACAAATGTGGACCCTAATATATGCCTCGCCCGTCCCTGATTTGCCTCTAAACTGATGTGAAATCTAACCGACATAATCAGAAAGCTGAACATGCTCACTAGACTGTGAAATTTTGGTCACTGACAAAAGCCATATAGAAGGCCGTTATGTACTACCCAAGACCAACCCAACCACAGAGAAATCAGACAGGCTCACTAGACCACTGAATTGAGATCACAAGCATAAGCCAGCTTGGACATCGACATGCTATATCCAAAACCAATCTACATACAAAAAAATTCACTGACCTACCAAGAATATATACTGAGAAATGCAACATGTACACTAGACCGTGAAGTTGAGGTCAAGGACCAAAAATCACCCAACAGTCTGACATGTCATAACCAAAGGCCAAGCTACTTAATAAATATCATTGACCTTCAGTGTATAGTTATTGAGAAATAGACTTAATCAAAGCAACTTAACGTGTCCACTAGACTGTGAAATTGAGGTCAAGGACAAAAGTCATACACTAGACTGACAGGTACTACCCAAGACCAATCTACGTACAAAATAAGATCGAGTTACCACTTGTAGTTATTCCTCAAATGGACTTGATCAGAGATTCTTAACGTGGCTGCCTAACCGTAAAATTGAAGTAAAGGAAAACATATAAATACGCCAGACTGACATGTACTACACCAGACCAACCTACATTTTAAATATTATCGACCTAGCACTTTTAGTTAGTGAGGAATGGATTTGATCATCAAAACTTAACGTTGCCTCTTGACCGTAAAATCGAGGTCAAGGACTAGTCATATGCCAGACTGACACGTACTACCGAGGACAAACCTACATACTAAATATTATCCATCTACCACTTATAGTTTTTGAGAAATATGCTCTAGGTAGATCGACACTAGAACCGATTCAATAAATCTGTCCCCACCATCAGATTATGACGTATAAATCTTTTGTCAGCTTCTGTGTTTTAAGTAGACACAATGTCATCAAATGTAGAAGGAAACAGACAATTGCGTACATTCATACACAATGTAGCTTTTTGTCATCTTTTTACAAAGGAACCACCAGTTATTGATATAGAATCGATCAACGAATCAGTCACAACGTCACTGCATTTGATTGGTCAAGAAGTTCAGGTAGGGACACATTTATTGAATCGACCCTAATAAACGAAGCATTAGATTGATGCATATTGCGCAACACGAGGCGGATACCGAATTGATTTGATTTTCAAGCCGGAATATTGCTTTATTGGCATTCTCGTTTTGACATCATAATGGATTGGTAAACACTTTCAAGCGAGTACATGTAGTTCCCTTTTATCGTAAATATTGTCTAATTCTAAAAGTATATTAAAAATCTCTATGAAACTTCTGTATGATATTTTAATTAGGCTCGGTCTACCTTCAGCAGAGAAACTTAAGGTGGCCACAATACTATGAAATCATAGTATATGTCAGTCTTGCATATTACTTTTGTCCTTGACTCCAAATTTTACTGTCTAGTTGCCACGTCAAGTTTTTATGCTTACTTCCATTTTTCAATAACTATAATTTGTAGGTTGATATTATTAAGAATGTAAGTTGGTCCTTGGTAGTACATGTCAGTCTAGCAGATAACTTTTGTCCTTCGCCAAGAACAGTCTAGATCTACACACTAAATATTATCGACCTACCACTTAAGAGTTATTAAGCAGAGAAGCTTTTCGTGGCCCCTAGACGGTGAAATTGAGGTCAAGGACCTAATTGATATGCCAGGCTGACATGTACTACCCTACTAAATATTATCCACCTACCGCTTACAGTTATTAAGAAATGGACTTACAGCTCAATAAAATAAATTACAGTTGGAGTTAACATATGTGTTATGGTCTCATCTTCATTTACATATCATTTCGTAAAATATTTAAGCAGACAAACTTGACAAAGCCCTTATAACGTGAAATTTAGGTCAAGGACAATAGTCTTATGCCTATGCCAGACAAGTCATATGCCAGACCGGATTTGACTTTACTACTGTATTTGACATGTTCAAGACGAAGGGTGTCTTATAAGAAGCAGGAGATTCTTACTCTAGCGGTGCACCTGATCTCTTCCATGGTTTTTTATTGGGTCCGTGTGGTTCAAATGTCATCAAAGCAAGTGTTATTTTTCATTTCCTGGATGAGTCTATCCTCTTGTGAGTTTGGGAGTGGTAACAGCTCCATACAAGAATCATTTAATGGTAGGTGTTGTTCATTAACAGCACTTTTACTACAACTAGGTGTAGCTGATTTTGAGGGAATAACATTACTTAAAGTATTTGACATCTTTTGTTTTGTTTATTATCCGTGTAACCTGTATAAGTTTTCAGACTACTCTCACTTTTATGCCCTGTTATGGACATTATATGGCGATCTTGAAATCTTGCCGCATCCAGAATGTGTACCGTAGTAGCTCGTAATGAGTGGTTAGTATAAGTTTTTGACAAATTACATTCACTACTTATAGAAGACATCATTGCTCCAAGCACATTATGTCCAACTGGTGATTCATCGTACCAACAAGAATCATCTGTAATAAGACGTTTTGGTCTTTGGAATA
This sequence comes from Modiolus philippinarum, assembly GCA_002080025.1. Lineage (NCBI taxonomy): Eukaryota > Metazoa > Mollusca > Bivalvia > Mytilida > Modiolidae > Modiolus > Modiolus philippinarum. The sequence continues at coordinate 6,373 of MJUU01014273.1, read as the reverse complement.
GATATGGACAGCCTGAATTCAGTTTACTCTTGTACCGACAAAATGTACGGACGGGACAATAGTCATCATCTGAAAAAAAGGACAGTCTATAAAAAAGTTATCAGTACAAAATATATTTCAGCACAAAATACTCAAATATTTGTAACATTTGTAATATTTTAATGCAATTACTGTCATAAAAATTAGACTTAAGAACATTTTTAATATTTTACATGTGAATGATCTTCAATGAAGTAGGAATGGTGTACCCTAATGAAAGTTGACAGTAAAAAAATTATGCCGTCACTATAAATTTTATTTAGCAGATATTTCTACAAAAATATGCTTTGACGAATGACGATATGTTTTTAATCCAATTCACAATAACATTACGAAATTCAAGTAATTTCACGAATCAAGCCTTTAAATTTTTGACGATTCATGGTAAAATTTTGACTCATTTGACGTTTGAAGGTTGACGATAAAGGGAATTCATACCCTCTTCAATAACCATGTTGACATATTTTTTGTACATTTGTATTTTAATATTTATAAACAGTGCACAAAACCTTTCGCTTGTGACTTGAAAATCTAATTTTTGTACATGTACATGATCTGTAAAAATCTGACTAAGCTTTAATTCCAAAACTACATGTAAATTTAGTTACCTTTAATTTCATACATTCTGCCATCGGCAGTGTTTGTGTCCTCTGCATGGTTCTTTGTCAAACCATCCTTGGTCAAATATATGTATCTCAGGCCATCTGAATCTGTGGTCAATGCGAAGTCCATTATTTTTAAATCCCTAAGATTTTCCCGTCCCCTACGCCCAAAATATAGCATAATATCCATAAATAGTTTATACTGCAACTGCTTAGAGTCATAAATATTCAAACTGAAGTAAGCTTTGTGTAAATCAGTCTCCTCAATCGGTGGATAATGTTCAACACTACCAAAACCTTGACGTTTTAAATCTTTGGATGAGCCCTTAAGTGTAATCCTTACCTTAAATGTAATCCGATTACACTTAGGGTGAAGGACCACCCTTTAATGTAATCCCGGTTACATTTACGGTTGCAGGACTTCCCTTAATTGCAACCGATTACAATTAAGGGAGATAGTGTACATATGCCTACAGTACCTACCGTAATTGTAATCCCTCGGAATTAGTTTACAATTTGCAGCACATATAAGATAAGAAAACGTGTTCGCCATCGCTTGATTATGAGTCATATTTGTTTTAGGTAGCCATCGTTACAATGGAAAAAAGGGCGGAGAAAAAGTGCTTAGAATTACTATCGGAAATCTGGAATTATGGGCAAATGACTGTATTTATTTTGTTGCTGTCTGATTGTTCTCAGAATGAAGGAGTAAGTCGGAGGGAGTCGCATGCAGATAGTGATGTTGTGATTCGAGCTAACAAAAGACAACCCATCCTGGTCACCTGTCCTGTAAATGTTTATCCTGACTGTTTTTTTTATCTTCCCGTTCTTTTTTAGGGGGAAGGAGGGGGTCTGATCTCGGATTCACATGAAAATGATGACAAAATCCCGATTTCTCAGTAAATAAATGACTTAATCGTGATCCCGAAAAATGAGGTTCCTATTCCGTTTATCATGGGTAATGTTACGGGTTAATCCGGAATCAGCTCGTTGAATAAAACAACTAATTACGGAGTCCCGGAAAAGATCCTTCTGTCCCTCATTTTTCGATTCCATTACAACGGTTGTCATTAGAAAAAGTTTAACCCTTAGAATAGTGTCTACAAATCTTTAACATCCTGACTGTACATTTTCAAGCGATTCTTAACTACATTTGTACTTGATTTATCCCCATGGAAACGCTAGCAATTATGGTATTTCTAGAATGGAAAAAAACAAACAAAATTGGTCGCTAGAAATTATATGCAATTATGTCCTTTTCGGTATACCTTTAATTTTTGGTTTTTAGATAAACCCCAAAATTGGTCGCTAGAAAATTGGTCGCTAGAAAATGGTCGCAAGAAATTGGTCGCTAGCTTGAGTCTGGTTAAAAATATTGTTTAAAAGTCAGAATTTCTGTCAATTTCATACAATTCCGTCTACTTTTCCGTTTTAGGGAATTGAAAGCTTCAGAACAATTTTAACATTTCTTTTGTAAAATATTTTGAAACAGTTCTGAGTACTTTTTCTCCACCTTGGTAACGATGGCTATTTAAAACAAATATGACTCATAATCATGCTATGGCGGAATACGTTTTCTTATCTTATATGCGTTGCAAATTATAAACTTACTCCGAGGGATTACAATTACGGTAGTTACTGCAGGCATATGTACACTATCTCCCTTAATTGTAATCGGTTACAATTAAGGGAGGCCCTGCAACCGTAAATGTAACCGGGATTACATTAAAGGGTGGTCCTTAACCTTAAATGTAATTGGGTTACATTTAAGGTAAGGATTACACTTAAGGGCTCAACATAGGTGTCAAAAGTGTCGATAGAAAATTCTCAATGTCTGTGTTTAAGTTTTTTTTTCTTGTAAATAGTCTCTGAAAATTTTTAACGATTGTGTTGTGCTCCTCTTTGTGTTCAACGCATCCTTATTTTCTATAATAGTTCTTAGCTGTTCTTCAGAGATTTCAGCAAATCGCTTTTCGTCTGCGACGACTTGCTGCTCGGACATTTTGTTTTTGTTAAAGCTTCCCGTAGCACAGATAAAAGACAACATTTGATTGGACAGTTTGTCTAAAAAGAGCGGTTGTCATTGGACGACTACAATAACTCCGCGTGACTATCATGTGATCATCGAACTGGTCAATATGGATTTTAATAAAACAATATCAAGATTGATAGAATGTCATGTGACACGTTTTAATCCAATAAAATCATTCAAATAAAATCATTATGTAATAATAAATATTATCGACTTACTACTTAAAGTTATTGAGAAATTGTTAAAAGGAGATAGTCTTAATTGTGGTTACTGAACCGTTCAATTGAGGTCAAGGTCACATGATTTAATGTTCGTGAAGTAGCACTTGACGAGTGCTTCTATTGGACCAAATCACGAGACAAAAACCTTATATGTCGTCTTATAACAAAACTTTGAAGTTAAATACTTGGAGAAATGAAGTTACGCTCGAAATCCCGTTGACAACACTTTGAACCTCAATATTATTGAATACAAAAGTTTCTCGAGTGTTTACCCGTTTTATTTTCGTCCATAATCTAGGTAAAATGGCCAAATTTCCTAGAACTCCCTTTTTCTAAAAGCTCATTGGAAATCGGGCGTTATCCTCCGATAAGGAATCAAAACAAATTATTCAACTTTTACTTCATGAAATTGAAGTTTTATCCATAAGAATATTCATTATACATTGTATATAAATTTGGAGGAGGGGGGGGGGTATTGATAAGTCTTGGAAAAATGGCTGGAAACAATACCTGTTTAGATTTTGCTTCCGAAAATAATATGCCTTGTATTGTAGCTGATATTAACGTCACCTTCAGGTACGTTCTGTCATTTGGGTTGTTAATATGGCCATTTGCAGAGCTTCTGTTTCGGTATACCACTCTGCTGATGTCTCTGATAGTATACTGCTAGACCCCGTAATTAACAAGAGTGCTGGACAAAAACCATGATCATTATACATTCCAAACAAAGATTTTGGTATATATAAATTAGCCCGTCTATCTGTCTGTCCGTCTGTTTACACAGTTATGAAAGCGCAAATTCTCTTAAAATACCGACAAAAATTAATGAAACTTTCCAGGAAAAAAGGACTTTAAATGCAATTATGATTAAGGAATATAAATATTTTCTTAAACTAAAAAGGGAGCTAATTATAATTTGACATATTTTTTAAGAAAATGTAGGTGCAGAGGTATCCTCTTGTTGCCTTGCCATATTCACATCTAGTTTGAATAGTTACAATATCTAAAGTTTAGAATTTAGAAAAGCTAGGGCTTGGAAAAGAAAGAAATGAACCATGAGAAATGTCATATTTTAATTCGACGATTTATTTACTTATCCTTTATTTTCTTTTACATTTTTAATATTTTTTTTATTATTGTTGTTTCTGCTGTACACTATTTTTTTTTCTAATAAGATAGAGCATGCGCGTTGCTTTCCTGAGATGCCGACCGTTTTCAGATCAAAGAGAAGGCATTGCCAAAACCTAATAATGACATTTACGTCTGCCGTGTACATACTTTCATAATTTGAATACAGGGACACTTCCTTTGTAGCACCCTTTATTCATTTTCTCCTTCTACAATCAAGTGTTTGTATATTAATTATAATTTGTTATCATTTTTAGGTACTGATGGCTCAGGGTCGACACAGTATGACACCACTGATACCCTGTCTGAAGATTCAACCAACAACCGTTTGACAACATCTGATGCTTTATTTATACAGTTTGAGACTGACCATGACCTGTCAAATAACGGTGATGGATTTGAGCTTTATTTCGTTGAATCTACTGATTCATGCAAGTAACTTATAAAGAAAATATAGATTCTCCTTCAGGTATAAGTAGTTTATGATTTCTCCTTCACTCGAGATAATATCATTTTAATTTTTCGATATCCAAGCTGTAGCGAGTGAGATATTTTAAATCATACTATCAAAAATGAAAAAAAAACAATCATGAATTGAAAGACAATGGGTCTTGATTTTCGTTTCAAAATTAGACGAAGCTGAAATGTTCAGCAAATCTAATATAAAATAGAACAAAAGTAAAAATTATTATTGTTCATTTATTTCATGTACACTTCATCATACACGCACTCTATAAAGGTGGGTCTTAAGAGGCAGGTGTGTTTTTAGTTCACCTGACCCAAAGGGTCAGTGTGGGCTTTTGCCATCACTTGGCGTCCGTGGTCCGTCCGTCGTTAAACTTTTCACATTTTCATCTTCTCCTCAGAAACCACTGAAACAAATTCAACCAATCTTTACAGGAATGATGTACGAAGGGTCCTTTACAAAGATTGCTCAATTGGTTCCGATCCGATAAAAAATATGGCCGCAAGCGCGGAACTTAGGTTTACCATTGAACCCTATGGGAAAAATCACACATTCATCTTTTCCTCTAAAACAGCTGAAGCATATTCAACAAATCTTTACAGGAATGATGTACTAGAGGTCCTCCAATAAGAATGCTCATTTTGTTCCGATTGAATATTAAACATGGCCACCAGCGCGAAACTTAGTTTTAACATTGGACCATATGGGAAAAATCACATTTTCATCTTTTCCTCTGAAACTGATGAAGCAAATTCAGCAAAACTTTACAGGAATGATGTACTAGAGGACCTTCACTAAGAATGCACATTTTGTTCCAATCCGATAAAAACATGGCCGGCAGCGCGGAACATAGGTTCAACATTGAACCCTATGGTAAAAATCACATTTTCATCTTTTCCTCTGAAACCGCTTAAGCAAATTCAACAAAACTTTACAGGAATGATGTACTTTAGATCCTTCATTAGGATTGCTCATTTTGTTCCGATCCGATAAAAAACATGACTGCTAGCACGGAATATAGTTTTACATTGGACCCTATGGGAAAATCACATTTTCATCTTCTCCTCTGAAACAGCTAAAACAAATTCAAACAAACTTTACAGGAATGATGAATAGAAGGTCCTTTACAAAGATTGCTCATTTCGTTCCGATCTGTAAAAAACATGGCTGTCAGCACGGAACATAATTTAACATTTGCGCCGTTTTGGAAAGTCACATTATCATCTTCAACTTTGAAAGAGCTGGAACAAATTCAACCAAACTTTACAGGAATAATGTATTAAAGGTCCTTAACTAAGATTGCTCATTTCGTTCCGATCCGATGAAAACATGGCTGCCAGCAGAGAACATAGTTTAACATTGGACCCTATGAGAAAATCTTATTTCATCTTCTCCTCTGAAACGACTGAAGCAAATTCAACCAAACTGTACAGGTATGATGACCTAAAGGTCCTTTATAAAGCTTGCTCGTTTTGTGACGTTCTGATAAAAACATGACCGCCAGCACGGAACATAGTTTAACATTTGACCCTATGGACAAATCACATCTGAAATGGCTGAAGCAAATTCAACCAAACTTTACAGGAATGATTAATGGAAGGTACTTTATAAAGATTGCTCATTTCGTTCCGATCTGATAAAAAACATGGCGGCCAGCATGGAACAAAGTCTTGCATTGGACCCTATGGGAAAATAACATTTTCATCTTCTCCTTTAAAACCTCTAAAGCAAATTCAACCAAACTTTACAGGAATGATGTACTCAAGGTTCTTTACAACGATTATTCATTCCGTTCTGATCAGATGAAAAACATAGCTACCAGCAAGGAACACAGTTAAAAATTGGACATTATGGAAAAATCACATTTTCATCTTCTCCCCTGAAA
>MJUU01014269.1:0-10333 GCA_002080025.1 Modiolus philippinarum | reverse complement strand
CTAAATAGAAAAGCCAATATCAGCTAAGGACAGAGCTATGCAAGAGGGAGATACTCCTTAGCTTTGAACTAACAATGAAACATGGTCAAACCAAGCAACCTGACCTTGACAACAAACGTCAGGCCATTATGTTTAGCTATAGCGTAACTTAACCTGAAAAATGAATAGTCATAAATGGATGTAATAAAAAAAATACCGAATAGAATTGCCAAAGTCCATGTGGCAAAAAAGACATATCAGGTGGAAACCACCGGAAAAAAATTGTCCGCCTTACAGGCATTTCAAAAGAAATGGTAGGTTGAACCGGTTTTAAGGCGCTTCAAATTCTCCTTCAATTGCGGTAGTGTCCGATAGCAATTCAACAAAATTGCTCTTGAAAGGCCGTACACAGTTAAAAAACTGATCGTTCCAGTGTTAAGTAAAAACAGATTCTTGTGTTCTGATCTGATACCTATTGAAAAAGTGTAAGTGGGTTTTTTTTTTGTTAACCATTCCTAATGGATGGATGGAAGGATATGACGTGTCAGTGTCCCAAATGAAAGTGGACATTTTCAGCTGGATTCACGTCTTCCCGGATTTGACTGCCGACTTTGACATTTTCCCGGATTGAATCACTCACAGTGTGACGGGTGCTGTTAACAGAGCAGGACATGCTTACCCCTCCTGAGCACCTGATGTCACTCTCAGTTTCACTGGAGTTCACACTGTGAGTGCCTTTGTTCTGAATGTTGTGGTTTCTGGTTCAGTGCTTTGTGTCTGTCTGGCGTCATTGTTTTTGTGTCTAACGTCATAATTTTCTGTGTTCTCGTTGTTGCCCTGTCTTTGGACTTCGATTTTTGTGAATTTCACCCCTTTGTTCCTTCGGTATTCTACTGCCGTTGCCCACTGGATTTATGCATCTGCTTTTATTCCCCGAGTGTATACACCAGCCAAGTTGTCAAAAACTTCGATGCGGCAAGAAAAAACCCGATTTATTTGGAAACTGATATATATATATATATAAATTTGAGAAAAGGCAAAAACATAAATAGAGGAAAAAACAACAACAACAAAAACTACGCAACAGTCTTTGCTATTTTGCCTTCTCTTTAGATTCTTTTGATATTCTACTGCATATTTTGTTCATCTTTTGATTATTATTCTTCCAAATTTTCTTATTTGATATGTACTGAAAATCAATAACATTTCGAAATTTCCACATGTAGACACTAAATTTTCAGTATTAATTAATATAACTTTGTCGACAGAGAGATATAATTTAAAAGTTGAAATTTATAAGGAAAAAAATCAGTATTTACAAATACCCGGAAGGTGATCGAAATTAAGATAATGCGATACACAATCGGGGTATGCGATTTAGCAGTTCTGCAAGTTTCACCTCAATTTCTAGACATGGGAATCAGACTGAGTCGTAGTAACACAAGGTAGGTGATGTTCATTTATTATTTCCCTAAAAGACTTTAACTTAAGGACGCAATTTCAAATTCTCATGATAATATGTCACGAAAAAATCTAAACTTTGAAAACAGACGTGTACATATGTTGCAGAATCGAGAGATTTTTATTACGTTATATAAAATCAATGACAAAATTATGTCATGAACATAAAATAATGTACTAATAGCTGCCTGATGCATTCATCTTTGCATGAAGAGATTGGAAAGCACATTGAAAGTAAATACAAATGTACAACTTATGTTATCCTGAAAGAAAATTGTTGAAAAATCTTACAATTACCAAGTAAGCTGATTATTAATTATGTAATAAAACAATTATGGATCTTTTGTATCGGTCGATATGAGTTTTAATAGACCTAAAAATTCAGATATTGACCTACGCCTCCGGCGTCGGTCAATATCAATTTTTAGGTCTATTAAAACTCATATCGACCTCTACAAAAGACCATAATTGTATATAATTACTGGTGACATAAATGTAAATATATTAGGTATGAGTAATGCTCATTGTTGAAGGCCTCATGGCGACTTCAAGATGAAGAACAACAATAAAAGCGTTGTTCCATTGCTGTGTTTTTCCATGTATTTGTAGAGATTTTGTCTCATTTGCATTTACTCCATATCCCTTTATTGTTAATTTTAGACGGGAGTTTGTCTCTCCTGCAGTGTGGAGTCCGTAAAAAGATTCCCCGTGAGAGAGATGTATGCTCTATATACATTACAGTTATGGTGTACTTGTTTTTGGGAGAATTTCTCATATGAATGCACTATCATTCTTTCAAATTTTGGCTTTTTAATTTTTTCGTAATTCAAAATTATTTTTCTGACCACCTGTTTATTGTTCCCACGTCTCATGATTTTATTATGCCAAGTTTTCTTACAATTAACTCGATGAGTGCCCTGTGGTTGTTTAATGTTGTGATCGTCCTCTACTAGTCTTTTTTTCGGGAAATGGATGACAGCGATTGTAAGAACACTTTTCCAGTTTGGTTTATGTTTGTTGACGATCCCGCATCCATGGATCAAAGGAGAAAAAGACATGGATGTAGCGTTGCTCAGCAATTACCAATGAATACTGCTCAAACCGGTGCTAGGGACCGTCTTGAACTTGCTATGAGGTATGAGTAATGCTCATTGTTGAAGGCCTCATGGCGACTTCAAGATGAAGAACAACAATAAAAGCGTTGTTCCATTGCTGTGTTTTTCCATGTATTTGTAGAGATTTTGTCTCATTTGCATTTACTCCATATCCCTTCATTGTTAGCTATGAACACCTGATAATACTCTTGGTTTTATGTGCGAGTTCACTGTCAGTGCTTCGCGGGCAAATCTTAGTAGTATTTTCTATTGGTCCCTTTGTCGAACAACGAATGACAGTGTTTGTAAGGGTGCCCGATATTTTATGCTTGTTGACGACCCGACATCCATGAAACAATGGATTCTATGATGTAGCGTTGTTCAACATTTAATAAGTGAATTCCGCTCAAACCAGTGCCAGGGGCGGTCTTGAACTTACTATGAGGTAGGAGTGTTTGCTCTTGTTTGAAAGCCTCATGGTGACTTCAAGATGAAGAACAATGAAAGCGTTGTTCAATTAGATTAATCTTACTAATAGTATGTATTTATAAAGATTTCGTTCATTTAGTTTTTTGTGTTGTTTCGTATATCACACTGTCTTCTTTTAGTTTTGTCTTCGTTGATAATGTTTGTTGTACCGATTTGTTCTTAGTATTGTCAAAACACTTAATATTTTAAAAATTTTACCTTGGTACTGTTTGAGGTTTGGAGAAGTTATTCGTACTATGGATTTTAATTGGTTTTGTGTAAGGGTTAGAAAATGGCATAAACCAATCAGTCACCAACACCAAACAGGTCATTCAACACCATATTCCATCTATGCGTGGAGCAGATCATGCTTAACCATCCGGAGCACATGATCTCATTTTTTTGTACAATGTAGTTGTTCACACTGCTAGTGCATTAGTTGCGTTGCGTTCTTGTAAATTTTTGTTTAGTCTTTGTCGTGCTGTCTCAATTTGTGTTGGATATTATATTGCCGTGATTTTTTTATTTTTGAATTCCCCCTTTCATCATTTTTGCTTCGGTATTCGTTTGCCGATGTATCAAATACGAATAATAAATTGACGGACTTTACGACTTAAATAACGGCTCTTCTCGACCCAATTATAATTTCAAGAACTGATAATGTAATTGATTCTGAAGTAATTGACGTCGACAGAGATATAAGTGATCACAATGCAACAATTGTAAATATTGAAATACCCTTCTCACTAAACCCAAAGGTATCGCAAAAAAGCCTGAATCTATAAACAAAGCAAACACGATGACACGTAGATGCTTACCTTTTTGGTCATTTTAACCAGAAGATGTGATGTTGTCTCCCTTAACATTTACCCTATTTCCCTTATTTAACATATTTATAGAATCATAGATGTATCTGAATTTTAATGGATGGGAAACGTCCCTTTCTCAATACAACGATTACAGCGAAACCTTGAGTTTATTGATAAAAAATATATATCATCAAAAATGGTGTGCATTCGAAAAAATGACAAACAATGGTTCATTGCTGAAAATAAAAATCAAATCAAAATTCGTCACCGATTGCATAAAATTAAAAGGAAAATCCAAAAATCCACCTACTGAAAATATACGGTAATTAAAAAATATTTTTCTAAGTGCTAATGAACTAATATTATCATGTATCTATGGGGATTTTGTCCCATGTACATTTACCCCATATATATATATTCCTTTATTTGTTCACAATCGATACTCTTTTACTGAAAATGATCCTAAGTCTTATTGGTTACTTTTCAATAAGAAAATATATGAAAGGGAAAGATGCAGATTAAACTAGCTAAGTTCAGGTAAATTTCCGTCTAGCTGTAAATTTAGGCGTGTACATATATGTCAGTTTTTAAGAAAGATGATAAGATAAATCCGGGAAACTATAGAATTATTTCACTGTTGTGTTGAAAAAATATTTGAAACAGTAGTTTATGGTACATTATTGCTGATGATTTACTATATGATTATCAGTCAGGCTTTCTAAAGGGATTTTCAACCGTCTTCCAATTCTTTGAAATTTTTTCATACGATTTGCCAAAACCTTGATGAAAGAAAATCCACTGATACACACACAGTATTACTTTTGTGACATTTCCCAAGCCTTTGATAGAATAGTTTTGCATAAAGGGGTTAATAACAATATTGAAATTGTTCGGGTTCACAGAGGACTTACTTAAATGGTTTGAAAATTATATTGACGAAAAACTCAAGCAGATTTTATTGAAAATGAAATCTCAGTAACTGGCACAGTTAAAGATCGTGTCCCACAAGGGTCTGTATTAGGTCCTTACAATAATTCTTAATAATTTGGCAAGATAATTTACGGACGATACTTCGATTTCATAGTCTTGGGATAATAACCGATTATTGCAATCACGTATAGAGAGGGATCCGAGTACACTTAATAAATCGGTTAAAGTTTTTCGGTTAATGGACTTCCAAATGTTATGGTTTGATCTGCACTAATGAGACATAAGTTGTCGAATAGTGCATATGCAGAAAAATAAATTAGCAGTAGCTTCGGTATTTTGTTATTTATTACTTCTTACTAATATCTTATTTGACAATGAAGTTAGTAAGCACCAAAAACATTTAGGAATTACTTTTTTATTTGATGCAAGCTAGAAAAAAAAAAACAAATGGATATACTAGTTCAATCAGCTTTCAAAAGCGTCAATGTTCTTCTTAGGCTGAAATTCATGCGCTCATCTAAAGTATATGTATTATCCAATAATAATATCACATTTATCAGACCAGTAATGGATTATGCATGTGAAGTGCGGGGTGGGTGTTTACATCAAGATATTAAAAAACTAGAAACAGTACAACTGGAAGCAGCAAGGATTGTTAGACTTCCAAAAATATCGAACAGGTGCCCTGAATTTTTGAAACTGGCTGAGATACACTCTATGATCATAGGAAATATCGCGAAATGACTGTTTTATAGAATGCAATTATTTTTTTAAATGTTTAATTTATTTCCGGAGAACCTCAGTAGGTGCCTTCCTCCTATTTCGTCCAATTTAAATAATTAAAACTTAAGATATCATGATAATTATGTCCGATTTAGATGTAGATTGCAATCGTACGAAAACTCTTTTATGTCTTCAACAGTAAAAGACTGGCATAAACTTTTCTTTTAGGAACTCGCCATCATTTTCTATCATAAAATCAAGGGTAGAGGGAGTAAATCGCAGGAGTATTTCTTTGAAGGACAACGGATTTTAAGCACCAGTTCGTCAAAGAAACAGGCAAAGTGCATTGGTTCGGTTGCACATTGAGGTAAAAAACAACTTTTTTATGTTTGATTTTAATAAAAGTAACCAAGAAAACGTCATTTTGATAGATAAAAATTCGGTCTTATTCTGCCTTTTTGAGTTATCAGCGTCCAAAATTTAGTTACAATGTACAGTGAAAAGTACGGGAAAATTTTCCCGCCATTTTTTTCTCTGTATAACTAGTATAAATTATCTCGAGACATAACACATGTTCGATTGTAAAAACTTTTTGGGATATGTTTTTATGACCAAATGAATACACTGAAGCCAAAAAAATACAGAATCTAAATTTGGATGTGCCATCAATTTCCCGACTTTCAGCTGGACTAGAATACTACTGAAATATCTTTTATACTCGACTAAGACACCGATATAGCGATAAGTAATAAGTTACTGCTTATTTTCTGAATTTTTTAAATTCCTACCATAATGCCCTATTCCTAGAACGGCAATAAGTATTAACCCATCATTAACTAAGTCTCCAAAAAGACGTTGTCGTTCCTTTAGATTTCCAAATATTTATATATTGTTTTTTATGCCCCCAGATCGAGGATCGGGGGGGGGGGGGGCATATTGTTTTTGTCCTGTCTGTTTGTCCGTTTGTCTGTGTGTCTGTTTGTCTGTGCGTCCGAAACTTTAACCTTGGCTATAACTTTTGAACCATGTAAGGTAGACTTTTCATACTTGGCAAGTGTATAGGTCTAGTCAAGAGAAACATAAATATGCAAAAACAATTTAGGCCAGGTCAAAGGTCAAGGTTATAGAGGTCAAAAAGGGGTGAAATTGGCTGTTTTCACATATTTGGCTGTAGAATCCTTATTATTTATCCTATTGAGACGGGGTTTGTTTTATGTTATTGCTTATAAAATTGCACAACTGGCGTGTGTTAGCATTTACCATTTTGAGAAACAAGAGGCCCAAAGGAGGATAAACGAAAAAAAATGAATTTTTAAATAACCTTGCCTATAACTTTTGAACTATGTAAGGTAGACTTTTCATACTTGGCAAGTGTATAGGTTTAGTCAAGAGGAACATAAATATTCAAAAAAAAATAGGTCAGGTCAAAGGTCAAGGTCACAGAGGTCAAAAAGGGGTGAAATTGGCTGTTTTCACATATTTGGCTGTAGAATCCTTATTATTTATCCTATCAAGACAGGGTTTGTTTTATGTTATTGCTAATAAAATTGAGCAACTGCAGGGAAAATTCAGAGATTTCAGCATTCAGAGCCTTTTCCTGGCATGTCCTCAGTAACATTTAACATAAATTTCATTCTTTTTGAGACAATGCAAAGTACTGAATTTTCACATAACATTCTATTGAAAAATACTTGAACTTACTTGAGCCAGGGATGTTTTTCCAAAATATCATATTTTGTCAGCTGGTTTTGATGCTTAAATTTTGTAAAATGTTGTCTCTTAATATATAAATAAATATGAATGATGTCACTATTTTCATTCCAAGTTACAATGTATTAAAAAGTTAAGTGACTATATTGACCACCTATCCCTAACCATCTTCATATATGTGCTTACATGTACTGTCCCTTTTTCCCAGCATGCCCATCTTTTCGTTTTTCAACAAGTTTCCTGAGAACAGATATTCTGTGTAATAACTAAATACCGAAGTTACTGTGAATTTATTTTCTGCATATGCGCATTTCGACAACTTATGTCTCTTCAGTGCAGATAAAATCTAAACGTTTGGAAGACCATAAAATCAAATATGTTAAAAAACTGATAGAGAACAAAAACCCAATATGATCTAAATGTAAAGCCAAAATAATTTCAGGGATTTTGCTCCCTCCAACTGTTCTGTTTCTTTGTGAGATTTTTTACCTTCGGGTGCTTCATCATGTGCATTGCTAAGTTGTCTTTTTCATTTTCTCTTTCTTTCTTTTTGTCTTCATTTATGTTTTTGTATGTACTATAAGCTTTTTCATGTTTTTGGTAAGATTTTGTGGCACCTCATCACGCAAAATGTCTTTCCTAGAAAAGTGTTCAATAACAGTTTTTTTTCAGATTTAAGCTTGTATCTTACTGTTTGGATGGCAGAGTAAGTATTAATATTCATGCGGTTACTTTTACTGTCTATAATATCACCCATAATACTGAAGCTACTTTCCACTTGTGGACCACTGAAACAGCTGAGTAGAGCTCTTACCATTTTACAAATTTAAGGATATTTTTTCATTTTATCTACTTTGGCCAACCAGTGATCAATTCGTACTTTCTCATCATTCACTTCCATTGTCATTTTGATATTGATGTACTTGTAAATCATACTGCTCAATTTCATCCTCATTCAGATCATTTGTAACTAATTTTGGAAGAGTTTTCATTCTTTTCAGGCAAACAGTATGGTTTCGAACCTCAGGATCAATTGACACAACAGAACGTAGCAACTTGTTATTAAGGGGTAATTTTTTTCTGTAGATAGGCCCACAGTCATGGAAAGATTTAACAGTTCTGTCTAAAAACTCCTTCACATTTGGGTCAGTCTTAGGAGACTTGCTTACGAGTTGTAGTTCCAATAAAAATATCTGAAGACTTCATGTTATTCTCGGTAACATTTAGTTCTTTGTTAGTTTTATTTGCCAAGATCTCCGGTTTAAGAAAGCATGCTAAAAACTGATTCAGCAGTTTACTTTGCTCTTCATAAAGTGTGTGTATAAGAGGTTCCTTCTTTTCATACAACATAACATAGCCTTTTAAAATAGGTAGAACAGAAATATAAAGTGATATAACAAGGCGTATGTGCCGCCTGTTTTTAAAAAATTTACCACACACAACAGCCTTCCTTTTAATACCAGCTTCAGTGAGTTTTTTTCCCTGATAATTCACACTGTATATCCCTGAGCCTTTTCTTCCCACTGTCACTTACTCCCCTTTTATGATAAATAGCAAGGACAGTTCCCTGATACATAACTTTTAATGATACTGACAAAAACGAATAATAAAATACAGTATAAGCATGTAATAGTCTCTTGTTGCTCACAGTGACATCATAGCAAGATAACCATCGATCAGGTACCATATTGTCCGGCATGGTAAATTTAATGTTCAAAATCGTACAAACTTCAGACAGGAAATCACGCAAGTCAGATGACCATTTAAAATCATTGTATATATATTAGAATGAAGTTCTTCTATATAGTTTTGAAAAGGTTTGCAAAACTGCTTGGATGCATTATGGCAAGAATCTCCATCAATATCAATGAGATGGTTGGCTCTTTCGTTATGGATACGGGTTTCTACACCACTTTTGTTGCCTCTCATTACATTACAGGAATCCATTAATAGCGACATTAAGTTGTACCAAGGAATACAATTTGTCAATCTCGATAAAAATAGACTCACTATCAACTTTAATTAAACTGAAAAGTGTCAAATGGCTTATGACAACCTCTGATCCCTTATAATAACAAACCAAAACTGTCAACACTCTTTGTAGATTTGTACTCGTGGATTCGTCTAAATTTAATGAAAATTTTGTGCTCCTAAGATCCTCTAAAGTTTCCTCAATAAAGGTTTTAGCTAGACCATGTTGCATTTTATACGATGCTGCTGTTCTCGACATATTAAGGGATGTTAATGCCTTTTGATCTCTGCTTAACGCTTTTCCAAGATCAACTAGAACTAGGGCCATTGTTAAAGAAAGCTCATGCTCTGCAATGGTACCAAGGACCATGCATTCTAGATTACTGACTCTGTCATTAAGTGGGACTAAAGGTTTAATCTGAGATTCACTGTTTGTAATCATACTGGTAAGATTTGATTTTGGAATAAAAAAGGCATAATTGTCTCTTCGTATTTGTAGTTTTTTTTTGTTTGAATGTGATCAGTTAGAGTACCACAGCCCCTTGGTCCATAGTTCACAACATCTTTACATAAAATACACAAAGCTTTTCCAGGTATGTCTATTTTTGGAAATTTTCGCCGATTTCTACATCAAGTTTTTCATTTTTTTCATTTTTTAGTTTTACAGACAATGTTTTTTTTTCAAACCACTCAAATCTAAATTTGTTTTTGACTTCTTTGTCAATCTGTTTGACTTCTATTTCGTCTTTTTTCTCCAATAACCTCATTTTCTCAAAAATTTTAAAGTTTGTTCTTTAAAACTTTTATAAAGGTCTTTGAACTTTACACGAGGACACGATGTCGGCTGGTTTCTTTACAGCAACCTTATCGCTAGCGATATCGTACTTTTAGTTTTCAACCAGTAGTGACTGGTTTCATTATGTGCTACGGAATCAGTCAATACAATCTACCGGTACCTCTACAAGTAACCAAAGATAGCGATTTTCAATTTTCAACCAGTCTTGACTGGTTTACGATAAAGTCGTAAAATACCGCTTAGTGCTATGGAACCAGTTCACAATGTTTATAAAATCGATCGGATGGGAATAAATGTGAAACATCCCGGGAAACATCCAGAGAACGGGTCGATTTTACTGACATAATTCACTGGATGTTCGAATGCAAAATGAAACTATTTCCATAGAAATC
>MJUU01014268.1:118251-159052 GCA_002080025.1 Modiolus philippinarum | reverse complement strand
GGGATCATCAATACTGGTTCCCCAAAAGTGGAGGTATACACAGAAGAGAAGAAATGAAATAATAGATATTTTTAGTAACATCCCTCATCCTTGATATATATAATACATATATAGATACATGTAAAACGAAAGTGAATAAATGAAGAAAATATGCTGAATGATTTGAAAAATATTTTTCACAAAAAAAATTCTATAGATATCAAGAAACATTTCATCATAAATGAGTTTAATTTCCATATACATATAAGATAAAACAAAATATAATTTCATTTTTTGGTGAAATTTTACCGGACAGTCACATGCCAAGGTCAAGGTCACAAGGTCAAATATTCTGGTACAAATTGAAAGGTCTCTCCACAAGGAATACACATGCAAAGTATGAAAGAACTATCACTTACCATTCAAAAGATATGTTCAATGTTAAAGTTTTTATGCAGTTGTTCACAGGCCAAGGTCAAGGTCACAAGGTCAACTATTCTGGTACCAATTAAAAGGTCTTGCCACAAGGAATGCACATGCAAAATATGAAAGCCATATCACTTACCATTCAAAAGATATACCCAATGTAAAAGTTTATTATTTTTTTCAAAAAGTCCATCACATGTCAAGGTCAAGGTCATGAGGTCCAACATTTTGGTATCGTTTGAAAGGTCTTGCCACAAGGAATACACATGCAAAATATGACAGCCCTATCATTTACCATTCAAAAGATATACCCAATGTTAAAGTTTTTTGTGGACAAACAGACAAACAGACAGACAGACCAAAAACTATATGCCCCCCGAAACTTCGTTTCACGGGGGCATAAAAAAAAACTGAATATGTGGGTCCCTACTTATGAACTAGTCTAATATAAAGTGTTGCAGTGTGATACAGATGTGAATCTCCTTGTAGCTCTCACGTGATCAATAAACAATATTTAAAGCAAACTACATGTGTATTAGAATCAATTTTGTTTTTTTGT
Source organism: Modiolus philippinarum (assembly GCA_002080025.1). NCBI lineage: Eukaryota > Metazoa > Mollusca > Bivalvia > Mytilida > Modiolidae > Modiolus > Modiolus philippinarum. The sequence goes on along the minus strand of MJUU01014268.1, from coordinate 158,088 downwards.
CAAAAATGTAGGTCAGAGAACCTTATTTTAGTACAGATAATGAGAACCATATAATATGCATTCACTTAACAAATATCTTCCACCAACCATTGTAGAAGGTGAGATATGACCCTTAATTGAAATGTTAATATAAGTCATTTATTTGGAATATATAGGCCGATCCAATCGTATTTTGGTACATGTGTTACAAGTACCCAATATACATACACTGGCCAAATACCATTAACCTACCACTTGCAGTTGCTCAAATGTGGACCTTTGTATATAAAAGGTACTCTGTTGGGATTAGGGATAAAAAAAAACATGTATGACGGTATGCAGGCTCACCTATTTCAAGAGCATATGTAATTTCAAAATATTATTCTGACCACCTGTTTATAGTGCCCACTTCTCACTATTTAACCTAGCCAAGTGTCTTATAATTGACTTGATAAATGTCCTGTGTTTGTCTATATGTTGTAATTGTCCACTAGTTTAAGACACTTATGATTGTTAGAGTACTTTTCAAGTTTAGTTAATGTTTGTTGTCAATCCCGCATCCATGACGATGTAGTGCTAATTGACAAGTAGCAAAGAATTCTACTCAAACCGTTGCTAAGAGCTGTCTTGAACTTACTATGAGGTATGAGCAAAGGCTTCATGATAACTTCAAGATGAAGAACAACAATAAAAGCATTGTTCCCTTGCTTGATTTTACTGTTTTTGTAGAGACTTTACATCATGTGCATTTACTCCATATCCTCTCATTGTTTATTCTATTAACATTTTAATTTAGGGTCATATCTCTCTTTGTATAATGGTTTGGAATTGTGTGGTACTCATTATCTGTACCAAAATTAGGTTCACTGACCTACTTTTTTTGCATCAATGAACAAGATCTGTTTGTGAAACACTATGCCCCCGGCAGCAACCATGTCTACCATACAAAATAAAAACTAAAATTGCAATCACTAGTAATTAAGGTTAAGTAGACATCTGTTCTATGCCTCATTTGATCTAATCACATTTAGAATATCAAGTCAATTCTAATTAACGAACTAAAAGCAAAATCTAGATTTTGACCGTTTGACCTGTAACCTTGACCTTTGACCTGATCTTAATGAAATTTGCATAATTGTGTTCAACTTTATTTGATCAATATACAGACCAAATATGAAGGTGCTATCACATCTGGTTGAAAAATATCAGCAATGTTTAAGTTTTCAAATTTTCTCTCCGTGACCCTTACCTTTGACCTGACCCAATTTTTTGGTGGATTTGTATAAAGCTTTATTAGATCTATTCATGTATGGAATATCAGACCTCTAGCTTCATTAGATCTATTCATTTATAGAAGACCAAACCTCTAGCAATTGTAATTGACGAGCTATAGCAAAATCTGTATTTTGACCTTTTGACCTCTGTGACCTTGACCTTTGACCTGACCTTAAAGACATTTGCATAATGCTGTTTAGTTTCATATGACCAATATACAGGCAAAATATGAAGGTCCTATCACACATCTGGTTAAAAAGATACTATAGGCAATGTTAAAGCTTTTTATTAAAGTTTTCAAATTTGCACTCAGTGACCTTAAACTTTGACCTGACCCAAAGTTTTTTGGTTAATTTGTATTAAACTTGATTAAATCTATTCATATATGGAATATCAGAGCTCTAGAAATTGTAATTAACGAGCTATAGCAAAATCTATATTTTAACCTTTTGACCTCTGTGACCTTGACCTTGACCTGACCTTATTGAAATTTGCATTATGCTGTTTAGTTTTATTTGCAATGTAGTATGACCTTCATAATATACATGCAAATTATGAAGGTCCGACTGCATCTGGTTGAAAAGATATAGGCAATGTTAAAGGTTTTGTTAAAGTTTTCAATTTTGCTCTCGATGACCTTGACCTTTGATCTGACCTTATTTTTTGGGGTAAATTTTTATTAAGCTTTATTAGATCTATTGGCATATAGAATATCAAGCCTCTAGCAATTGTAATTAACGAGCTATAGCAAAATCTAGATTTTGATCTTTTGACCTCTGTGACCTTGACCTTTGACCTGACCTCAGTGTAATTTGCATAATGGTGTTTAACTTTAAATGATCAATACACATACCAAATATGAAGGTCCTATCACATCTGGTTTAAAAGTTATGATCCAAGTTAAAGTTGCGGACAGACATGCAGACAGATAGACAGACAGAAAGACAGGGCAAAAACAATATGCCCCTGATTTAAAGATCCGGGGGCATAAAAAATTAAATCACACTAAATGTAGTTTGATGTAAATATTGTTTATTGATCATTTGGGCGCTTTAATGTGATTGACATCTCTATTATACGGCAACACTTTATATTAGACTAGTTCATAAGTATGGACCCACTTATTCATTTATTTTTGTTAAAATCAATAATTCAGCAACTAAAGGTCATAGAAGAATGTTTTTAGTAGATAGATCGGTGGTAGCCAATATAATTCCAGAATTAGGTCACCTTTACATATATGTTCAGCTGGAAAGACTAAGGTTTAAGTTTCTGTTAAGGTCATTATTGGATTTGCGTTGAGCCAATGGCAGATTTTGATGCATTCAATTTTCGTTTTTGATCTTTCAGTAAGGCTATAAACAACAAATGCTGTTCAGAACAATGCCACTGTACAGAATTCTTATACACCAGAGTATATTTAAAGTATATAGATAATAGTGTTGCACACAGCTCTATATAATATGAATGATAATGTGTTGGTAAGGTGAGCTGTAAAGGTAGAATATATGATTCCGAATGGCAACAGTGATGAAAATCATCTTTTTAAACCTGTTAACATCGAAAAATCCAGCAAGGTCTTCGGCCCGATTTGAACCCCTGCCTGTTGTCATCCATGGCAACACCGCCTGAACTATGTCCAGCGCCCTAGACCACTCGGCCACCTAGGCTATAAAATATAGCTTTCGGTAACCGGGTCATTCCTCCTCGTAGGAAATCTAGAGTTGTAACATAGTACACGATGAACATTAGGTGGGTAGGAAATGATATTTAAAGTATGTACATGTGCCAAACGAGAAAAAAAAAAACCCATAAAACAAGAATATTAATCTTGTAGCAATATTTGATCTTATGGATAAATAATAACCTTGATGATTATCTTTTGACCTTTTAAGTTCAAGGTCAAACATCTGAATGGCTGTTGCCTGCTAACTTAATGTCATCAGAAGGTTATACCTAGCATATTCCATATCATTCCCGAGCAAATAGTATAAAATGAGAAAATTTGTGGCCAAAACCTTGAAACTTCGAGTTTCATGACCTTTGGATGCAATTTCAAGGTCATATAGCATATTCAAAGATATAAAAAGCATATTTATTTAAAAAAAAACAAATACCCAACATCATTACAATCTTCTGAAGATGGGCTGAAATACAAGTCGAAATACAGATTTTGAGCAATTTGTAAACAAAAATTTGACCTTGGAAATTTGAGTTTCGTGACCTTGAGATGGAATAGCAAGGTCATATAGCATATACCAAGATATAAAAGCATGTTTCTATTAAAATAAACAGATACCCAACATCATTACAATCTACCAAAGATGGGCTAAAATACAAGTCGAAATACATTCAATATATTTCGATCGGTTATTGACACAAATTTGACCTTGGAAATTTAAGTTTTGTGACCTTAAGATGGAATATCAAGATCATATAGCATTTACAAAGATATAAAAAGCATGTTCATTTTAATGTAAACAAATACCCAACTTCATTACAATATACTGAAGATGGGCAGAAATACTAGTAGAAATACAGATTTTGAGCGGTTTTTGACAAAATTTGACCTTGGAAATTTGAGTTTCGTGACCTTGAGATGGAATGTCAAGGTCATTTAGCATATATTACGCATTCTCATTTTAGAATAAACTAATAAACTCAATGCCAATACTATCTGCTATAGAGGGACTGAAATACAAGTAAGAATGGTTATTTTGGGTTTTTTGACAAAAATCTGAAAATCAGTATTGCAGCAAATTTCAAAATTATTTATTTTTGAAAATCGGAATAACACTATTTTTATTTTTTGATATTTTAAAGATAATATACTAAACTGCAAGGTCAGTAAGTTTGATGAATTTCCATCGATGCGATTTTTTGTAATTAACGCTTAAAAATGGGCATAATTGGCCATTTTTCCATTTTTTGGAAATTGTCGTTTTTACTGATTTTTGTTGCCATGGTAACCAAATTAAGACTTAAGTCATATCATTGCTTTTTGTTTAAATGTTTCATTGACCCATTATCTAATCACTGGTATAGTAATTAAACACCAGTTAATTCACGTTTTCTTTTACAGCTTACTTAGATTTCACTCATTTTGGTCATTTTGACAGCATTTTCAAAGCCATATTTGGGCATGACCGGTGACCATAGCAACCACTGCTCAAAATGGAAAAACAAAACTTATTTTGTTGTCAGGATTACATATGAACTTTATATACAAAATTTCATCAAAATCTGAGACCCCACCTTTCCACCCATATGGCAGATTTTTTTATGCTTACAGAGAATGGCTAATACTAATTAAGAGGACGTGGAAAAATGAGATCTTGGTTGCCCGCGTCTTTTAAGATGTAGGATCCCTTTTTATTTTTTCTGTGTTCCTTTATGTTGTGCGAAATTGAAATAAAAATTCGAAAAAACCGGATAAAATATTTTCTAGTAGAATTGACTGTTACCATTTTTTTTTATAGATTTATTACAAAGGTGCTTATCTATGGTATTAATTAAGGCTCCGTAACAAACATGTCGAATAAGATACTGTAGTACTGTAGGAAAATTAAGAAATAATTCATGAGCGCCGGTGGTTTGTTGGAGATTTACAGATAGATGGCCATTATTTTCGTTATTATTTTACCCAGAACGTAGCGTAGCGTAGCGAAGCGAGGGGTAAAATAAACGAAAATAATGGACATACATCGACTACAAACCACCGGCGAACACGAATTATTTCGATTCTAATATGACATTTAATGATCTAGACGGACCTATTGTGTACACGGCTATGACAGCCATAACATAAAATTTACTGACGTTTTTGTGCACAAATCATATTATGATGTCGTCTGTCTCAGGCTGGGACTAATATTAGCCCAGTTTCAGCGTAAAGACTGTTGTGGCATTGCTCATAATGTTACTGGAGATTTTCATATGGCTGGTCGTCATGGTTTCCATTTTCTCATATTAGAATCTATATTTAGAAAGGGAACAGACAACAGTTAACACCTGTATGTATTTGTTTGTCATATTTTTAATTTGAGTTCAACAAATCATGATGAAATTCAATATCTAATTTGAAGGTTTAGGTAGCTCATCTTTGCTGTACAGAGATCTACTAGGACCATGAATCCAACAAGGCCAGAACAAGCAGCAACAACAAAGAACATGACGTCATTTTATGTAAAATTACGCAAAACGACGTCATCGATAAAGGAGGTTCTTCAGAAAGATGATGAAATTTTGTTCGTTCTCGGCTATGCAATGTCACAAGTTTTGTTTTTGATTAAAAGTACAACAGCAGTCGTCAATAATCACATAAAGGGGGAGGGGTATAATAAAGCTCTTCAGTTGCAAAATCTTTGAAAACTATCAAACACAAATCAGTAGCAAACACTTTATCTCATTGTAGCGTGTAACCTTTAAAACAATATCACTGGGTTAGTTCCAGTATAAACTTAGGATCTGTCAATCAACAGTTTGTTATAAAAAAATAATTGAAAAAATTCTAAATTTATAACTGAAATAATATCAAAAAAACAATCAACTAAGTTATATACAAGGGCTCCTTGCAAAACAATAAATGTTACTAAAACTATCACATCAAACCATTCTCAATTATAACTAAACTAAAACTCCATAAAACATGTACCGTATAGCGGGAAATTTTTGTGGGGTAAATTTTTTGCGGATTTGGTCTGAAAGTAGGGTGTTTGTTATTCGCAGGTTTAATTTTTGCGGTTTGGAAATTTGGTAACTTATAAAATAAAAGTTTTATAATATCTGTAAGATACACTCAAGTCATAAAATATTGTAAAAACATGAGCTGATGAAACGCAATTAAAATTCCACTTTCACATTTTTCAATATGTTTAACGGAATAATGTACTCAAAGATTTCTGCTGATTAAAAACCGCTACACATAATTTCTTGTTTATAATAAATGAACTGATGCACCTTCACAAACCATTTTGCATTCTTGGAAGATATATGTCAACAGTTTTAAGAATGAAATGTCGTTTTTGTCATAAGTCGATATTTTTTTAAGGATTTTGTGGTTACGGGTTTAAATTTTGCGAATGACTTGTACCCGCAAAAATTAAACCCCCGCAAAAATTTCCCGCTATACGGTAATCTGGATATATGCAAAAACTCCGTTTCGGAACCTTTCCAAACCATATACACCAAGTCTCAATCCCGTTCAACCCTAATACGGATATAAACCAAATAAGGTTCTTTTAGTTGTGACCACTAGTTCCAACACCAGACCCTGCAAAGGCAACCCTAACACTAACTGAACAATCACAAGGGGTGGGTCATAAGTTGTCGCTAAAGGGACAACACAAAACCCAGCAAACGGCTGTATTGTTCGACATCTTGTCTAACCTTGTTCAACAACAAGCGTGGTTCCGCCACAGAATTTCTTCAACGAACAGAACAATTTCGCCCAAGTGACGCGGCCCTCAGCTACTTAAGACGTTGACGCTCGAGAGCACCCCTGAATCAACCAATCAGAATCGTCGAAAATCTTCCACAGTAATTTGCATCGATATCCAATTTGGATTGAAATAAACAAATATGAATAAAAATGAGCATCTGCACAGGTGAATGATAAAAAGTGAAGATTGTATCAGTCAAAATTTACTTGAAACAATAAACTGTTGAAAAAGATTGTGATCTCTATGATAAGCAATTTAGGTCGTCATGTACTAGTTAAAATAAAGTGTTGATTTCGCTATATTACTATATATGAAGAAAAGTGTGCGATCTTTTGGGATCCCCCAAAACCAAGGGAGGGAGGACGAAAGCCAAATAAGGCCAATACGCTCCTGTGTGTCGCAACCTTTATAAACTAGATCAACATAAAACAACGGCAGTACAATACTGAAGGAACAAAGGAGTGGACTTTGCAAAAATCGAAGTCCAAAGACATGGTAAAAACGAGTACACAGAAAACAAGGACGTTTGACAGATACAAAGCACAGAAATATAAATCACAACACTGAAAACAAAGGCACTCACAGTGTGAACTCAAGTGAAACTGAGAGTGACATCAGGTGCTCCGGAAGGGTAAGCATGATTCACGTTATTTAGATCCCCATGATTCTCGTGAATCAGACCAGCATTCAAATTTGGTAAGGACGCGTTACCTATGACTCAGATCCATGACTCAGATCCTGCAAGCTTAGCAAGTGTGGTCAAATCCTGTGACTCACGTAAAATAATTCATACTAGCTAGATGCAAGCTTACCGTATAATTGAGATCAGCCTACCTTATAGTTGTGGGGACATATACCACTGTACTCAGATCAATGATTTATACAGATGGATGTTCATATTGTTGTTGTACTTTGGCCGAAATATTTGAAATTAATCTGATTAGAGTATTCGCTTTGCGCACCTTCACAACGTCACCATTAAAGGAAAGGAACTAGATGTGACTGTTTTTCATACATGGTTACATATCCAAAGATCGAAATATGACTATGTATGAAAAAGCAGACACAAATATGAAAATTGCATTATTTTCGTTCTGACATTGCTATAAACCTGAATAACCATATTTGATATTGGCATGGATCATTACGTGACCATTAATGGAAAACACTTCCAAAGCACTAAATAGGGTCTGTAAGTCTCGCCATGTGACTAACGAGAATCCACGATAAACATGCAATTTGAAAACGTTTCCCTCCAAAACATGACGTAAGAGGATTGCGACGTTCAAGTTTTTGTTTGAAACGTCATATATCTTGGTTTAAAATGTAACTTCCGGGTACAAGTTTTGATTCCGGAAGTTCAAAAATTGTACGAGACTTACAGGCCCTATACCAAAGTTAATGTGAATTTAATTTCTGAATATGCACATTTCGACAACTTATGTCTCTTCAGTGCAGATAAAATCTATACGTTCGGAAGACCATTAAGTCAAAGATGTTTAAAAACTGATACATAACAAAAACCCAATATGATCTAAATGTAAAGCCATAATCAGCTAAGGACAGAGTCTTGAATGAGGGAGATACTCCTTTGTTTTCAGCAAAAAATACAATAAAAATTAGATGTTGAAAGGTTTCAAATACAATCAGTTCGAGTCAGCACCGAAGTACTGACTACTGGGCTGGTGAATACCCTCGGGGACTAACAGTCCACCAGCAGTGGCATCGACCGAGTGGTAACAAATAACAAAATACCGAAGTTCCTGTTAATTTAATTTTTGCACATGCGCATTCCGACAACTTATGTTTCTTCAGTGCAGATAAAATCTAAACGTTTTGAAGACCATAAACTCAAAGATGTTTAAAAACTGATAGAGAACAAATAACCAATATGATCTAAATGTAAAGCCAAAATCAGCTAAGGACAGAGCTTTGCATGAGGGAGATACCCCTTACTTTTCAACAAAATTTACAAAAAAATAGATATTGAAAGGTTTCAAATAAGATCACTTTTCGGGTCAGCACCGAAGAACTGTCTACTTGGCTGGTGACTACCCTCGGGGACTAACAGTCCGCCAATAGTGGATAAATGCATTAGTTCGGAGTGGATTAACCTCTATCTAAGTTTTTAACCTTCATCTTGACAGCCGTAAAAGAGGGCCTTCAAAAAATGCTGTAATACTAGCATTTCAAGAAGTTGTGCCAATGAAATGTTGATATTAGAAAAACATTGGGAGTGGATTACGGCTGTGAGGTCGACGATTCTTAAACGAATTAGTCACCTACGAGGGTCAATGAGAACTAAAGCATCATCCATTTCCCAAATGCCGATGTTGCCAGATAATTGTCCTCCATTCATGACATATATGTTGTTGTTCTGGCAGATAATGCCCTAATAACATCATTCTCATATGTAAAAATCAATATATCGAATGTTTAAAGAAAGAACTAGGCATTGGTAACCCCTAGGGCAATCCAACCTACACAGCTAATACTCTGTCTTAGGTGAAAATATTATAGAACCATAAATCTGTTTTGCTTTCCTTTGGGATACAACAGAAACAAAAACAACTAGCCCAGACTTTTAATTTCAGCTTCAGATATAAAGACGATGTACTTTCTCTTAATAACCCAAGATTTAAAGAATATTTACATCATATCTACCCCAATGAACTTGAAATTAAAGAGACAAACGATACACCCGATTCTGCTTCATACCTTGACCTTTTGTTATACATTGACGAACATGGACGTCTGAAATCTAGATTATATGATAAACGTGATGATTTTGACTTTCCAATTGTAAACTTTCCCTTTCTCTGCAGCAATATACCTGCATCCCCAGCATATGGAGTATATATTTCACAATTAATTCGTTACTGTAGAGCGTGAGGTACATACACTGACTTTGTGGAAAGAGCAAAAGCACTGTCACAAAAACTGCTGAGTCAGGGATATGTTCAGCCTTTGTTACTTTCGTCCCTTCAGAAATTCTATGGCCGTCACCTCGACATCATAGATAGATATAAAATGTCAGTGTCACAAATAAAAACTGACATTTTCAGTTAGATTCGCGTCTTCCCGGATTTGACATTACCGGTTTTGACTTTACCCTGGACACCCTTACAGTGTGACGGATGCTGTGCACAGAGCAGGACATGCTTACCCTTCTTGTTTATTGAGAGTTCACACTGTTAGTGCTTTGGTTTTTTGTGTTGTATATGTGGTGTTCGTGTGTTTTTTTGGGACTGTGGTGTCTTTGGTCTTCCGTCTTTTGGTGTTCTTGCTTTTGCATTGTCACTGGACTTTGATTTGTGTAATCTTGTGCTTTGTTCCTTCAGTATTCTACTGCAGTTGTTTTGGGATTAAAACCAAAGATGAAGATACCGATCTCCCTTCCTTGTACTGGGTACAAAATTACACAAATGTCCATATAAGCAACGGTCCATTGCTGGATCTGCATAATGTTCCACAAAACCTCTTTCTAAGCTTTTAACCTCCATCTTGAAATCCTTAAAAGAGGGCTTTAAAAATACTGTGATACTAGCTTTTCAAGAAATGACTTAATACCAAGAAGTGGTGTCAATGAAATTTGGATATAAAAAAACTCTAAAGATCTGCTTGACATCCTAAAAATCAAGATATTTATCGCATTGTGACATCATTAAAACTTTGGACTTCCCCACAGTCTATACTACCATACTTCCTGAACAATTAAAATCTCGACTGAAAGATAATTGATAGATGTTTCTCCCGTATGAACGGCGAACGAGAATATAAGTACATTGTCTAGGCATAGAACAAGCATACTTTGTGAAATACGACTCAGAATCACAGAAAAATTGCACGAATGAAGAAGTGATTAAAATGGTAGAGTTTCTGATTGACAATTTACCGGGTATTTGACCATTTGAAGGATTTGTTTTTCACCAGACCATCGGAATTCCAATAGGCACAAACTGCGCACCTCTTTTAGTGGATCTGTTTCTCCACTCTTATGAAACAGAATTCATTGAAGGGCTTCTTAAAATAAGGACAAAAACTGGCCCAGTCCTTGGAATTTTAGCTTTCAGTACATAGATAATATTTTATCACTAAACAACTTTTGCTTTGGTGATTTTCTTCATCTTATTTATCCAAAAGAGCTTGAAATTAAGGATACTACAGATGCTTCCACATTGCCCTCGTTCCGTGACTCTCAGCTTGAAATTGATAACAGAGGTACATTACAAACTAGGTTGTATGACAAACGCGATGACTTCACTTTTCCAATAATCAACTTCCCTGTTCTTTGTGGCAACATTCCAAAAGCACCAGCATATGGAGTTTACATCTCACATTTCATTCGCTACTCAAGAGCTTGTGGTCATTACAGTGACCTCCTTGATAGCGCCCAGATGCTTACAAATAGACTACTTAAGCAAGGGTACGTAACCAAAAACTTAAAGTCATAACTACAGCAGTTTTACGGTCAACATCACGATTTTGTGGATCGTTACGGGATATCTGTTTCCCAGATGACAACAGATCTTTCCCTCTACAACTAAAGTTCGTTTTTCCTCTATAGGATTTTACTTTACTTCCGGAGTTGACATGTTGAACACGGCGCGTGTCTTATAAGAAGCAAGAGATATTACTCTACCGGTACACCTGATCTCATCCATGGTTTTATTGGGTCTGTGTTGTTCATCTGTACGTGTGTCTTCATTTTTCTTTTTTGTTGCGTACTCAAGTGCTGTCCTTGTTTCTTAGTTTTCCGACGTTGCCTTTGACCATGGATTGTTCGTTCTTTTGACTGACGGTACGGATCTCATTTTCCATTCGTTCGGTCATCGATAAGACCCAAGTGACCATATTTTGACAATGAAGTTTGGCATCTTGAAACCATAATGGTAGACACGCGCAAATACGCTTTATTTCTTTTTCGCAATCAATTTAGGCAATTAGGCCTAGATGAATATATTTTGAAATGGGATGGGACATCACGTGACCATATTTGGAATACATGTTAGTACATCTAAGTGATAGGAAATAGAGAGACACTAACTAAATTTCTTTGTTCAATCAAGCACTTCTCTGATGTCTTGGCTTTTTTTTCAAATTTTCAGCTCAGTGTAATTTTTACCAGTAGGACAAATTTTCCCATCATCAGCAATTGTACAGTTGTCGTAGAGTATTCTTCATCAGATCTTTGATAAATAGATTTAACAAGGTTGGTGAAATCATGGAAATCAAGGCCAATACTTGTGGCGAATTCGACCCCTTTGAAGTCTTGAAAAAAACATCGTGCCCTTCTGTTAGCCCGAAAGTTATTTATACATTCACATTTCTTCCCAATGATGCCAAATCTGTGTAGCAATACCACGAGTTCTTCTCTTTATATGGGTATGTATATTTTTCAAAAGTAAGCGAGAACCGAACTGTGAGTCTACAACGAACAAGTCAAAGACGATGGCAACATCAGAAACAAAAAGAAACAAATATATAACATGAGCATGGAACAGAAAAGAAAACTGAAGACACACAAGATACAATAATGAACAACACGGACTCAATAAATAAAATGGGTGAGACCAGGTGCACCGGTAGAGTGAGCATCTCCTGTTTCTTATTAGACGCCCGCCATGTTGAATATGTTAAGTCCGGTAGTAAAGTAAAATCGGTTTGAGGAAAAATAAAAGAAACGTCTGTTGTCATCTGGGAAACATTTATCCCATAACGGTCCACAAGATCATGATTTCGACCGTGAAACTTCTATTTTAATGACTTCAAACTTACGCTGAAGTGTCTTCCCTTGCATAAAATCCATCTATCAAAGATTTAGTGGGTCTAAAAAATGCAGAGTAGAATGTTTTTTCTAAATCCTTCTTTGGTTTGGTCAATCGGCATGTGTCCTTCTATAAATGTTTCCAATCTTTCCAAGTTAATCGTTCCATGATTTTGCACATAATGCAAGTTAGGCTAAAAGTTTTGTAAGCACCGGTTGAGTTTTAAATAGTTATTTTCAGCTTTCTTTGGGAATAATATATCCCCTGTTTGCCAGTGTGATGGAATGTCGTCACAGTTCTAAATGATATTCATCTTAATTGCCATTGCTTCAACGAGCTTCTGGACTGCATTTAAAGGAAATCTGTATCTTGGGTTGTTGATGTTCCTGTGCGAAAGTTATAAATGGCCCACTCTAGGTTTTCTGTAATGCTTCTGTTTGTATCGTCTCTGGCAGATAGCGATATTTTATAATCGTTGCACTTTGTTATCTCTTTTTATACAAATATTATATGTCGGTTGAGAAAAAGTTATAGAACTTGTCTTGAGCACCAAATCCCTAGGAAACGGAGATGCTATCGAAAATTATCTAGGATGGAAGATATGTTGAGAAACGTGGAGCGAAATTTAGAGTAACACTACCTTCACATCCACCCTCAACAAGGTTATAACCACCATCAACCCAACAACACTACCACCACTCCCTCCACCAACACCCACACCTATACCACATTCAACACCACCACCTACACAACCACCACAACCATCACCATCACCAAATAAAATGGAAAGCAGTTTCTAGTATCTGATCGTCTCCGGTCCGAATTCTTTTGGCAAAATATATTTTGTGAAAGAAATATTACAGATAGCTAGGGCAACGATTCGGTCCCCGAGATAATCGCCTAGCTGCACAAGCGTTTTCATACCCATTTACGACGAGAAAGAAAGAGGTGGCTACCAACGTAGAATTTGTTCGCGGCATCCCGATAGAATTGCACGCAGACCACAATATGGATGTGGTGGAATGAAGTTGCTCATGTTGGACGACCTAATGTTAACTTCGGCAAAAGATCCCCGCATGAACCATTTCATGGAAGGAACCTGTCGGTGGTGGCCAAAAATCAGTACCCATATTTTCGAATGAATCTGACCTAGAGAAGAAATTGTTACTACCTCGTCCTCTTCGACAATCCCGTAGATCGCAAACGCATCGTCACGTTTGGAAAGCAGATGTACCCGAAAGACATATATCTCTGATAAAGAAGTTCGGTGCACCTGAAGGCCGATTCATCCGAACACTTTAGACTATGAAGCGACATATTGGACGAAAGCAAAGACCCGAAAGCGAATCCCCGATAGGAGGCTACGATTCCATTATGGAACTGGGAGACGACAGTAAAACGGACCTGATTAACAGCGTCACATGCGGATTCATATTCGCACAGAATTTAAGACTCGAGAACCAACGACAGAGGGAAGAACTGTCCCCCAATTGATGCAGGAGTTACGACGACGACACTGAAGGAACCTGCAGATACGAACTGGAATGTTTTCTGAAAATCTACCGACGACGGAGTCTTCCGCGAAGGAAATGCCGATAAATGTTTCGGACAAACTGCAAAGTTTCGTCGCCATCATGTTCGACTGTAGAAGCACGCGTAGGATGGCTATAAAATTTCCGACCGACAGGCCGCATATCTTTTTGATTTGTACAGCAGAGCACCGAAGACGTACCATCAACGCTTAAAAGACGCGTTGGTCCAGTGCGACATAGGAGTTCAGTCATAGGAAGGCAACAGCTACGGACCGTACGGCACGAATTTCATGAAAAAAAAAGGATCTTCACCAAAGAAGACGCCGTGAATCAACTATAAACCACGGCTCTTAAGATCGTTGAGGTCGACTTGAGAGACATTTAAAAATCAACCCGTGACAATAGATGAAGACCTTTTGACAATTCATTTGTGACAGTAAAATATGTGTTGGTGTCCGTCGCTGGAAGATTTATGATTAATCTGTGACAATTAAAATGTGAAGCATGTCATTGTTGTCCGTTTACAAGTGTTTTTGTGAATAAAAATCTGAAAAAAACGTTGTTGTTGACCGACGCACTTTTTTCTGTTTATTGCTAGAATTTTCTTCTTTTGTACGCTGACATCCAAAAAAAGTACAGATATGTCTCCCTTGCTAATGCATTTGATTTCTCTGATGCTCAACTTTACCACCTATCACTTCCTATCGATTTCAATTTTTCTTTGCTTTCCAAATATGGTCAAGTGATGTCAGGCCCAATTCCAAATAAGGTCACATAGATATAAATAGATTGTAGCAAAAATCAAGCGTTTACCATATTTTATCGTGTCTTCATGATACCAATTTCCATTTCAAAATACCTGTATGAATTATGAGATTTATATAGATCTCAACGAAAATAATGCCTTTTTCATATTCCGGTATGTTTTGCATAATATATGATCATGTATCCCTCTGGTTGCTTTCCTTAAATGGTAACCACTGCCGGAGGGCTCGTGTTGGTCCTCCAAGCCATACCACAAGAAATATGAACATCCATTTGTATAAGTAATGGATCTGTGTCATATGATACAATATTGGGTAAAATGATCTGAGTCATATCTCGCATCTAGTATGAATCATGGTATGGTACATGAGTCATTGGATTTGACCGCAATTGGTAAGCTGGGATGATATGAGCGTAAATGAAGGTTACTGGTATTTGTCATATTATATAAGGTCAGCTGTTCTTAATCACCTGAATCATGGGGTTCTGAGTCACGTGAGTCATTTGGTTTCGGTACTGTGACAGGATCTGACCTTATTTGGTCCCTCCTGAATATTTAGGGGCCATAAAAAGTTCACACCCTCTACTACTTATATAACTTGACTGGATATGTCTTTTACAATGATAATAATGTTGTTCAAATATCTTTTTGGTTGATGTTATTGCACGTAATAAATCTCATCACATTTGTAAATAAACAGATGTGCCAAGTCGCTAAGTGATTTAGGTAAGGAGTCCTCAATTCAAAAACAACTATAACTGCCTAATTAAGCTTGATATCTCTTTAAGAAATCAATCTGCAAAGTTTGAAGTGAGGTGATCAATGCACTTGTAAGTTAGAGTGCGACATGTAAAAAAATGGCTTAAATTGACGAATAAAGTCCTATAACTCTTCCAAGAAAAAGGGATACAGATCATGAAGCCATCATACCTAATACCTCTACAAAGTTTGAAGTGAATTGGCCACAGTGTTGTCAAGTTAGAGCGGGATATATGAAACCTACGGACAGACGAGCGGACAATCGGACATCGGTATACATGCGTCATTATACGGGCGTATAAAACAGAACGAAACAATTTTGTCATTCCCAACTAGACGTCACTATGACTTAATATTTGATATGCGATTTTTATAACGACGATAAGTCACAGAACGATTCTAGTTTTATTCTAGGTCGAATTGTGTTTGTGTTAACAATTTTTAACGGTTTTACCTGTATTACAGTACGTGATTATCTTTTTTTATTGTTCCAGAACAGGTCCTCTTATTTTACTTTTGGAAAAAACGGCATTACATTTATCTTGGTCTAAAGTGGTGAAACCAATCTCTTTCCACCCCCGTTAAAGAAGGAACTTCGAAAATTTGGGCCTCTTCTCTACTTCATTTATATTTTAAATTTCAATATGATGTCATAATTTTATTTAGTTCTCCTGTACACAAGTATTCTTATTCTGCCTATTCTGCCATGTGCATGTACTCAATATCCCATCATTGCTTATTTCACGTTTTGATTTAATCTCTACTGATGAGTCATAAGTTGTCAAAATGCGCATATGCAGAGCCTAAATTCACTGTAACCTCAGTATTTTGTAATTTCATACGACATTCAGCTGTCTTGCAAAGTATATTTTTGTGACAACTGTGTATAATTTACAATTACAGAAATTATCCATGCATGGTGACCATAAAGCAGTTTAATAAGAGCAAAAAATATTGGAATGAAGCAGTTACTTTTGGCAAAATTAATTGTTTAAAGTACTTGACCTTTTATAGGGGAAGATAACTCATTTTTCTATAGATATTACTTGTTGTGATTGGTATGAATAAAACACAAGATTTTAAATATTTCTCATCAATAGAAATAAAATAATTACATTTCATGAATATTCATTAGAATTCCGTCAATTTGATAGGTGAAAACCGATCACGTGTCATATCAATGTGAAGTTGCAATTCCCATGAAACACATTAGACAACATGTTCACGTGGCGGATTAATTTGTAAAAATAAAATCCCAATGTACATGATGTACTTTCCTGTAAATTAATTGTGTTTTTTTATATTTCGGTTAAAATGTAATTATAAGAATTGAATGCATTGTTTTGAAGTTTCATAGGGATTATGAAAGTGTTGACCTGGCGCACATTTTCAACATGAAGCGCGCGCTTCATTAAAAATGTGCTCGGTCAACACTTTCATTACCCAATGAAACTTCAAAATAATGCATTCAATTCTTAAATGAATCTACCCTCCCTTAATCACAGCGTACCAGCAGATATTGCGGGGGAAAGCATATATGCTTAGGGGGGAGTTTTTGGTAATAATGCATAGTTGTCTGGAGAAAAGGTAAGTTTGCACATCATTCAAACGCAATGATGTAAAAATGTTATTAACCACGGAACCCAGCAAAAATTGTCGAAAACTTTCCCCTGAGCATATATGCTTCCCCCGCAATATCTGCTGGTACGCTGTGTTAATGTAGCACTTCATGGTACCTGCATTAAAGCGTCCGTGTTTTAATTGTATCTTAAAATATTAATAATTGTGAAAGTCAGATATTTGGAAAGGGAGGTAATTCTTTTTTTTTTGACGTCCAGCCGTTAGATACGTGAATCTTTTTGAAATTTTAATAGAAGTCAAATAAATAAAGGTCTTTCATGCAGTCCGCAGTTTTTGGCGAAAATTGAATGATAGGTTTTCATCTAGAGAAAATTGGATGAAGGTGTTCTTTTAGCAATATATTGACAATGCAATGCAATTTCTTTTGTACTGCAAATCAACACTAAATGCATGCCTGCGATCATGATTATCTTGTATTTAAGTCTACAAATTTCTTTGAAGCAGTTTAGCAATTAAGAATAAGTTATTCCGATTCTTATAAAATATTTATATACATGTAAAGTATGATAGAATATATAACATGGTGATTTCTGAACAGAATTTAAGACTCCTTAGATATGGGTGTTTCTGTTAACTAAAATTCAAAAATCTTACCGTGAACTCTCTCAAAAATTTTTCTTGAAGGTTATTTATACATTTTTTTTTGTTTCATATAAATTGAATATTTGAAAAATTCTATGGTTACCCCGGGTCTATTACCTTAAACTCTTCTAAATACTTTTTTTATATTCTAATAGGGTGCTTGTTTTCAAATGATACACTTTTAGATTAATAGTATAAATGGAAAGAGCATTGAAGAAGGTATTAAGTTAGCTAAAATATTGATAGGTTGTGGACCTTGTTTTCAAGATGGCTCACATTTTAAAAATGGCGGGAAAGGTCTCTCTTTGACTTTTACTCAAATATAACATGGGCAAATTATTGATTTCTTTCACATGGAAGGGGAATCTGCAATCTAATGAAATCTGGCATACTAACCTTAAATATGGTTCTTAAGCCTTTGATGACTAGAAAATTGGGTGTAATGGGGCGGAACATAAATATTACAATAATAGTAGTATATAACAAATAAATGTGTAGGTTTTGCAAAAAAAAAAACCTACACGTTTTGCTCACGTTTTTTTCTCCAACACCATGAAACCGTAGGGCGCAATCATCTTAACCTTAGCTTCATGTATATAATAAATGGTGTAACGATACACCGATATATCGATATATTGCGGCATTTTCATCAAACTAGTTACACTGGTACGGAATCCAGCGTATCGATACGTATCGTTTTATGACTTCTGCTAAAATTTCAGAATCACCTAAATGCTTGAAATTTTCTGATTTTGGTATGGAAAAGTCGGATAAAGAACAAACAAATGTATTTAGCTAAATGGAAATGAACACTCTTGTCTCACAATATTTTACTATTTTATCACATAAAATAGTTAAAAAAAGGAGATTTAAAAATGTAATCAAATTCAGAAATCAGAAGAGAAGATGTATCGATACGTATCATGATATGCTTGCGTTGTATCGATATACCATGATACAATATTTATTGATGATACCCATCCTTATGTATTATTACACTTACTAATTTCACTAAGGTTTCTATTTCATTTCAGAGAAATTCCGGGAGTATGATTGATTTTCAGAAAATAAATACACGATTCGCAAACGGGAGATTTGTTTGTTTTTGTTTTGCATGTGTAAATTCTTAAAACCTTACCCATTTGAGTATACATTTTAACTTTATTACAAAAAATAATACCAAATGTTTTTTGTTTTTTTTTTTCAATCGGTCGGGAAAACATTTTTTTTCGATTAAATATTTATGGTTGTATTGGAAATAAAGTCCTATCATCAGACTCAAATTGCACCAGCAACGGATCAACTGTTAACATGTTCCGGCATTTTTACTTTCAACGTTTATCCCCTTCGGTAATTACAAGGACTCCAGAGCTCTCTGAGAGCCCGGAGCCCTGTGATTGGAGCCAATAGCCATATTCTTGGATCCCGGAACTCTAGTCTTAAAGCCCGGAACGCCAGTCTTAGAACCCGGAACCATCGTCGTCTTGGAGCCTGGAGCTTTTGTGCTGGATATCGGAGTCCAATGTTTGAGCCTGGACCCCAGGGTGCTCGTTATTCACCAAATCTTCATCATTCAAAGTGCAACTTGTGTACTAGCAAGTACTAGTGCTCTCGTATGGAACTAAAAATTCAAAGTAATATAAACGAATAATGGAGAAATCAAATGTAAACATTAAACAGGCAGAATTTATCAAATATTTAAATTCACCAACTACAAAAAATACGAACAAATACCAGTTTTAGTGATTTTTTATCCCTTTCAATTACCGTAGTTCAATCTACAGAACCAGCAAGAACTCGTGACGTTTTAGCGATTGTCAACGTCACTGACGCGATTTTCATGTGTACCTCTGTAAAAAACAATCTTGGCACTGAAGCGTTATTTGCGGAAAATTCCCATGGCACTGAAAGGGTTAAGACTCTGCTATAAGCACTCCAGAAGTATATAACAAAAAAAAAAAAAAAAAACGTGTAGGTTTTGCTCACGTTTTTTTTTCTCCAACACTTAAGACAGCACTCCAGATGTATATAACAAAAAAGCGTGTAGGTTTTCCTCACGTTTTTTTCTCCAACACTTAAGACTCTGTTTTAAGCACTCCTACCTAAAACACCTTGGTTTTTATTCACCTCATTAACAGCAGCAGAAAGCACTACAAGAAAATAAAAAAAAATTCTTTAGGTTATAAAAATGACAACGATTCCTAGATATTTCCCGGAAAAGTCTGATACGAACAATTTTAAAACAATACAAGGAGTAAAAAATATGCCGAGTGATTTTCTCCGTTTACTCATTGTTGGGCCGAGTGGATCTGGTAAAACAAATTTGCTAATGCACCTTTTATTTAAACCCTTATTGTATTACGATAAAATTATTCTTTACGCAAAAAATTTGGAGTAGCATCACTACAAGGAACTAATTCGAAGATTCGAGAAAATAGCGGAAAAACTAGGAGTGGATATAGAAGACTTGGTGCAACTATCTAATGATAAAGTTGAAGACATCGACGAACTATCAGATTTGGATAACAAACAAAAAATCGTAATTTTTGACGACTATATTTGTTCACAAAAAGACCAATCTTCTATTGTGAAATACTTTATAGGTGGAAGGCACAAGAAAATGGGTGTAATTTATTTGAGCCAGTCCTATTTTCGGATACCCAAAGACTGTCGTCTGAATTGTAATTTCTACGTAGTGTATAATTTTCCGAGTAAAAAGGAGATAGAACTTATATCTTCAGAACTTCAGGTCTCAAAAAATACGCGAATTGAAATAACCAAAAATAAATATTCTTTTCTGTATCTTAACTTGCCAGACAAAAAATTATTCATTTTCATTGTTTTGATCAGGAAATACAAAATACGTTTTCTTAACTTATTAAAATCTATTTTACAAAATTACTTTAATGATAAAAATATTTCATATACAAAATACGTTTTCTTAACTTATTAAAATCTAATTTTACAAATTACTTTTAATGACAAAAAAAAATCATATATAAAATACGTTTTCTTAACTTATTGAAATCTATTTAATCTCCTTTTTGTACCCCTGATAGGTAATCGATACGCCGCAGTGAAACTGCAACAAAAATCAATACGATGTCAACCTGTTGCAAATTCCATTTCATAACTACAACGTACATCGTTAGCTAAACAACGATTTTGAACAAGCCAAAATTAACAGAGGAAAAAAATAATAATGGATAGTTACAATACGAACAGTGATATTATAAATCAGGATATAAAATCAGCAACCGGGAAGAATATTCTAGACTAATCAAGCCAAGGAAGGATATGTGCGCAGGTTATTCAGACCATGCTGGACTAAACTTTTCTCGGAGTTAACTTGTGGAGGAATTTGTGCGTGTTGTTTCAGGGATGAAATAAAGATTTATTATTTTTCTGCTTTGTCAATTGTTGTATGACAAATTTACCGTATACGTCATGGATTTATTAGACATTGTCTATACGTCATGGATTTATGTGGACTGTCTACCATATGATAGACATAGCACATAAACCTCTAACGTCATTGATTTATGTGGACTGTCTATCATATGGTAGACATAGCACATAAACCTCTAACGTCATGGATTTATGTGGACTGTCTACCATATGATAGACATAGCACATAAACCTCTAACGTCATGGATTTATGTGGACTGTGGTAGACGGCAGCTTCCTATAGGAACAGATTTATTCTTCTCAAAGAAAATTCTTCCCTTGTATTCGTTTTTGTTTGCACGTCTCTCAAAGTTTCTGAGATGAAGAATACTGAAATGATCAATACCCCGTTCTTTGGAAGTCCTCTTTAGATGTACCTTCTTCATGGAAAACTCTCTTGTGTTGTTTACTTCTTCGCCCTCCAACATTTTCTGGAAGTCTTCTTGCGTTAACTTGGTCTTATTTAGCCCTTTACCCTTCGTCTTAACACTAATTGCATTGTCTGTATCGATTGTAATGGTCATATACAACTTGGTGCAATATAAACCGCCTTAATTATCTTGGCATCCTTTTTGTAGTCGTTAGCCAGATCACCCAAGTTATTCCCATAATAATTCGGTATTAGTTTTGCTTGTTCACCGGGCACGTGAAGGCTATCGGTGTCAGTTTAATAAAAATCAGAATCTATTTCGGACCTCGGTTCAAGGTCGTCATATGATCGTACATGATCTTGTGGCTATAAGCCAGAACAAAAGCACCAAAATGTGACGGCTTACTGATCTTATCAACCGAGTCAATCTCGGACCTCAAGTTACCGGACACATACCAAGTATTTGAAACTAGTTCCAGATCGGTGACCATATATTTGTGGTGGAACTCCCAATATTCATTATTGTCCCTTATAGTCTGAGTGTGATTGAATATCGGTCTTTGGATCATCTTCCCGTATAACCCATTCATCAGTAGCTTTGCTAGTGTATACTGAACACTTCCTTTTTGACTAGTTTTCTTGGTTTGGAAGAATTTTTATATATAATCATAAAAAACCTTACTAGTCTTTTCCCAATAATATCCCTCGATAATCTCGACTTTATAGCCGTATTTAATCATTTGGTCTATATCGACTGAAGTATACCAACCATCCGAGTCCCCCAAATCCCACTTAGTTGCCCCTTTTTCGTCCTTTCTGGCTACTACTAGATGAAGCAGTTTCTTATTTGCAATATACCGAACTTTATATATCCCTATTTTACCCTTCATCTCGTTGCCAGATCACCCAAGTTATTCCCATAATAATTAGGTATTAGTTTTGCCTGTTCACCGGGCACGTGAAGGCTATCGGTGTCAGTATAATAAAAATCAGAATCTATTTCGGACCTCGGGTTCAAGGTCGTCATATGATCGTACATGATCTTGTGGCTATTAGCCAGAACAAAAGCACCAAAATGTGACGGCTTACTGATCTTATCAACCGAGTCAATCTCGGACCTCAAGTTACCGGACACATACCAAGTATTTGAAACTAGTTCCAGATCGGTGACCATATATTTGTGGTGGAACTCCCAATATTCATTATTGTCCCTTATAGTCTGAGTGTGATTGAATATCGGTCTTTGGATCATCTTCCCGTATAACCCATTCATCAGTAGCTTTGCTAGTGTATACTGAACACTTCCTTTTTGACTAGTTTTCTTGGTTTGGAAGAATTTTTGTATATAATCATAAAACACCTTTCTAGTCTTTTCCCAATAATATCCCTCGATAATCTCGACTTTATAGCCGTATTTCATCATTTGGTCTATATCGACTGAAGTATACCAACCCTCCGAGTCCTCCAAATCCCACTTAGTTGCCCCTTTTTTGTCCTTTCTTGCTACTACTGGATGAAGCAGTTTCTTATTTGCAATATACCGAACTTTATATATCCCAATTTTACCCTTCATCTCGTTGCCACTAGTATATTTTCGTTGTCCCACCGGATATTCGTGCAGCATACTAGTGGGATAAAGGGAGACGACGTCCACATTCAACAGGAAATCAGTCACATCATCGTACTTTATTTTTTCTTTTAGTACTTCCTCATACTGATCAGATTCAAACTCAGTCTTGCTCTTATAGCACCGCCCACCATAAATACTCTTCCTGATATTTTTCTCCACCTCTGTCGAATCAGACAAGTCAACCATAACTCCTTTTGGTATATAATCTCTCCAAATATCAAACCCCAGAGAACTAGTCGAAATAAAATTAGTAATATCCCTACCAAAATCTTTGTAACACTGATTATTTAACTTGCCGAACAACTCTTGTAGACCAAGTACGTCGGACTGGAGGTACAAAAGGCACTCCTTACTCATTTCATCCCCCATATCTTCCCATCTACAAGCCTTACTGTGATCAAAGTCTCCCTTTTGTACTTTACACCCAAAATCGGACAGTGCCTTACTCAAAGAACTACCTATGTGTTTCATCAGATCGAAACATCGGAGTGTACCTTTTTGTAACCCAATTATACTCCCATTATTCATAATAAATTTTTCCGGAGCTAACCCCATTTTATTCATACTCTTAATCAAGAAGTAGTGATCGAAGTTACTCCCGTTATAAGCATTAATAACGAGCTCACTAGTTTTACTCATCACATATCGTACAAAATTGTCGACGCAATCATCACCAGCGTAGTAACAGAAAAATCCGTCTTTTTTCACAAATCCTAGGATGTACGGGGTATGAACCTCGTGACCATCGACAATTTTCGTATAAGTCTCTATATCGTATTGAATTACGTCGGAGTTTAGCCCTTTATTGTTTATTGTCCTCCGGATCAAATACCTACCCATTTTCTGTATAACTGCCTGATAATAACCAGATTTGTTATCGTTGCACTTGTGCTTTTTCTTAAATCGAGTACCGCAACGACAGCAAACAACCGAGCAAGTATGCTTTTCCCCAAAATACGTATCGCCACAAGATCCACACTTCTTCTTTTCTTGCTCGATAATAAGACTGTAATGACCCCTGGCTAGTTCTACGTTGGTGAGGTTCTCTTTATTATGGTGCTCTTTTCTCTCTTCACAGAATAAACCGACAGGTATCTGGTACCTTTTTATTATGTTCCACGCTACTGGGAACGGGATCGGCGTTTTAGGGGCCAAACCATATCCCCTTCGTATCTCATCACAGAAAGTGATTGTAGGATTAAAATCTGGTTTTATTTTTTGCAAGCACCGGAAAAAACAGTTATTATTGGTCGATAATGGGCGTTTCCTTTTAACCCCATCTACTATAGTCTCCCAATAATCCTATTCCAGCATCCACCACTGGGTGGTCTCACCACTTTTATTTTAATTCCTATGATTTCGTGTAAATAATCCTCATTTGGAGGCAGAGAAAGGTTTACGTACTGCTGATAAAGTGCGAAAAAATCACCAAACTCCCTTATAAGAAACGAGTTCATACTCTTGGTGGTATTATATTTGTAACTTGGGATGCTACCAGTATAGACAAATTTTACTAGTACGTCAGCGCCATCAGTAAACCCGTCTGAAACGGCGTGATCCAGTCTTTCTTTTATTGACGTCGATATCACCCCTACCTCATCACTAGTTAGTACTTCTTGGGGGTAACTAATAGTGTACGTTCTAATTCCATTCATTTCGTTATAATTCATATTTGTAACTTTTGAATGATTTTTTATTCTACAAATCGCTTCCGATGAGCCGCAGAGTTAATATGGTACTTTTTGGCCGAAATACAAAGGAGTTTGTTACATATCTCACAGTAAAATTTGTGGGAGGCGTAATATTTCCTTTCATGTTCATTGTGGGCTTGTTTTCTTTCGATATCTGACTCATATAGTTTTCTTCTTCCCATTTTTATAGTATAATTTAATCTACAATAAGCGATTAATTCTTTTTTTGGACTTTTTACCCTTGCCCAATATTTTCCCAATTTTTGATGCGACACTTTCGTCGGCATACTTTTTTATTTCTTTAATCAATGCACCTGGTTTTGCAACTGGTGTTTTCGTTGGTGCTACTTTGTCTGCTACGTACTCTTCCACTTTTTCAGCAAGTTTTTTTTACTCCCAGTGTCTAATGCTGCAATGGCAGATTTCTTTATTGTCTCTTTTGCCAGTTGCTTTACAGCAGTACTAAATAGACCACCACCTATTTGTTCTCTCGTTACCGGGTCAACAAAAACATATATTCCTAACTCCTTACTATATAATTTTCTCATTTTTTCTACCGTTTATATTTCTCTCAGAATAAAAGTAAAACTGGTGTCAACACCATTCAGGTCTATATTTCTGCCGTCTGCGTCGGTCACCCAAACACGAATCGAGTCAATCCATGTCTTATTCACTCTCGAATATCCTATGTGGTACGGTGTTCTCCCGAGCGGGTAACTACGAGTTAGATTTGCAGTACTAAAGACGTAGATTACGTCACCCGACTTACCGTTTACAACGGAACTAGTGATCAAATCGCAATGAATATAGATACTATCTATCCCGTTAGTGATATTGGGTAATTTGTTTCCGTATTCCGTCTCCTTTACTATTTTTTTGTCGAACCCTATTAACTCGGCAAAGTTCCCATTTCTCAAGTCTAGTTGTGTATTTTCCTGTAGTGTGATTAGCACCTTAAAGCTCGTCAGATCAAAGTCCAGCCTAATTGGACTGTCTTCGACTTTGTCGTTTACCGATAGAAATTCCGCTATAGAAGAGGATATGTCCCCGTAGCTGTAGTTACCATCGGCAAACGACAATTCCTTGAATGTACTACTCCCAGAATCAAGAATATACTTTATTTTCTTGTTACCATAGAACTCAGAAATATTATACCAACTGAAAGTCATACTATTTATTTAGGATAGGCCGAAGGCATACTGCCTATTCTTATCTAGTACCAAGGGTTCTTCGAACTGGGTCACAAAATCAGAAGGGGTGTTTTTCCCTTTTCTTACCGCATTACTAGAAAACAACGGCAGTAGAATACCGAAGGAACAACGCACAAGATTACACAAATCAAAGTCCAGAGACAAGGCAAAAGCAAGAACACCAAAAGACGGAAGACCGAAGACACCACATGCCCACAAAACACACGAACGTTACATATACAACACAAAAAACTAAAGCACTAACAGTGTGAACTCTCAATAAACAAGAGTGACATCAGGTGCCCCGGAAGGGTAAGCATGTCCTGCTCTGCACACAGCACCCGTCACACGGTCAGTGAGGTATATGTTTTGAAAGATCTGTTAGGTAACTGATTGGTTATTGTCATTTTCTAACCCTTAGACAAAACCAACTAAACCCATGGTACTTGTAACTTCTCTAGAAAGTGTTATCTTTTGATCCATTTTTTATTACTCAGAATATTTTCTATAAATCCCATTATGCTGATCTTCCGTTATATCCTCATTCTCCAGAAGAGTGTCCAGAATGGACATTCCTTCGTTTACTAGTTCGTTACTGGTATTACCAGACTCGATACCAGCAATCAGAAGCTCTAGCCGATCTACAAGACTAGTCGCGCCACACAAAATATTCTTGTATTTGCCACTTGTCTTTACCAGAGGGTGTGATGAAAGAGTGACTAGTTTTCTAAATATCCGCTTTGCAGAATCAGAATACGCTTTTTTGGAATTGTACCTCTTTGTCACTAGGTCGACGAAGTCGTCGTCCACCCTTTCGTCTACTACTTGTTGTCCTTTATTGTCTAGTCCGTACAACCTATTATATTCGAGAAGCTGTTCCAAATCCAGCAGTAGATCAGAAAAGAAGCCGGTAGTGTCTATTTTGTACGACCCTTTGGATGCCAGTCCTTTCCCACTTTTCCCCTGCAATTTCTGGTAATACTTTTTATTTTTGTCCTGGAGATTTTTTATATCTTGTGGAAATTGCGCCACGGATTTCATTTTTCCCAGCGACACATTCATACCCTTTGCCCTACTGATCTTGTCTTTGTTATCGTAATCTTTATTTTCTAGTTGTTCCTCGGCATCATACTTACTGATATTTACGCCACCTGCTTCCATTTCGACTATCTTCGGTTCCTCCAGTTCTTCCGGTTCCTCCGGTTCCTCTATTGCAAGAGGAACAGGAAGATCCGGAGGAACAGGAAGATCCATAATATTAGGAACAGGAAGATCCATAATATTAGGCACGGGTACTAGTTGACCAACTTGTGGTGTTATCCTTGTTTCTGTTGCTTTCGTTACTGGTTCAAAGAATTCCTGGAGTCTACCCGACCGTACACTTTTTCTTATTTTTTCTTCTTCCGTCTTCATTTTGAAGTCCTGTACCGCTTTCTCTGCTTTTGACTTCTTTTGAGCTAGATCCTTTAGTTCTTCCAACATTTTTTCTTCCTTTTATAAAAGATAAGTAATAAAAATGGGTATATTTAATGAAATATCTCGGTGTCAGGAGGTCCGGTAGGACCAACGGAGACTAATTTTGATGTAGTGCTAAGTAAGTATGCGAGCAAGACTCAGTTAGATAGAGTGAGTAGAGAGTGTTTCCGTAAAGGACAAGATTTGGATATGGGTGGGCACAAAATCATAGGTCTTTCACCCGGTTCCAGCAACAACCACGTAGCAACAATAAAGCAAATATGCGATACTTTCTTTCCTGCGGTAGCGCGTAAAGACCTGGACATGAATAAGAAGTATATTAGGGGACTCGAGACCGACTTAGATGACCCAACCTGTGCAGTAAACAAGAAGTCGCTGCAGCAGAAAATAGACACACAGAAACGGAACTTTGCAGCAGAGTTAAACGTCTTGGCTAGTAAGGCTTTTGTTGCTGCAAGTGAACGAGAACTAAGAAAAGACTTGCACAGACAGTTTCTAAGACCAATTCACCTATCACAACTTGAGAAAAAATAAGTACTGTTTATACTAAGACTGAGGTAGACGCCAAATTTGATGCGCTAGACCCTGTTTATACTAAGACTGAGGTAGACGCCAAATTTGATGCACTAGACCCTGTTTATACTAAGACTGAGGTAGACGCCAAGCTAGCCGAATATGAGGGTTATACAAAAAGTGAAATAGATACTAAAATTCAGGATAACAAGAGAGAATTAAGGAGATTTTTCAATAAAACAGGAGAAAAGAAGTACGAGAAAAAGAAAGCTGCATCATTTCTTGCAAGAGTGAAACCCGGATATTATGAATTGACTACGAACACAAAAGTCAAGTGGTTATCGGACGAATCCTATAACAAGGGTGATATAGAGGAGGATCTCGACAACTGGAAACTAACCCTAAACCCGACGGATGAAACTCTTTATTTGTTTGGTGCGCATCTAATATTTGAGGCGCCAGAAGAGTCCGTATCAACTAACCAAATTAAGATCATATTAAAACTAGATCAATTGAACGCATCAAAGGAAATATCTTTCACAAGAGTAAGAACAGATAATAAGGACGAGATAACACTTTTTCATATCGAGAAAATAAGAAATAGCGCTACTTGTTCACTTCTTTTTAACCATGGTATTTACAGGACAGTCTTTCCATCAGTTATGAAATTAAGCGGGAAGAGTAGGATTGCGGTGGTCGAATTACAGAAACCCACTCATTCGTTGTTCCGATTCCTACAGAGTATTGGGAAAGATATTCAATATTCTATCCGTGATTACGGTTCTGAACTAGATTTCTTAGAAGAAGGAATTGCTGGTAGTACCCAGCATTATCCTACCGACGAAACTACTGAATACAGAATAATTAGAGAGCGTGACGTTATAGGTCTATTTCAAAAAAAGATAATTGCCAATATCGTCATTGAACTAAATGGTAAAGCGTGTTCCATAGAGTGTCATACTTGGAATGATTTTGGAAGTGAAATTCGTCAGTCTGTAACGAGCCCAGGACAGTGGAAAAAAGAGTATTCCGTTGTTCTTTCTAATGGGGCTCAAGAAGTCAAATTTCACCTTGGTTATATTACTAAATATGTAATGATTAGTATAAGAGGAGAAACAGGTTATCGGGTAAGAAAATTTAGTCTAACCCATTAGGAACAATACCAACATGTATATCTAAGTCCTCCGGTTAACACAACACCATACACTTTTAGTTACTCTCTGGGCGGTCTATTCGGTATGTCTACGTACCCTTTTGCTCCTCGTGTAACTCCGATACCGATCGGGCTTCCAGACAACAACTTGACTGTTGATAAACCATTTGAAATCAAAGGGAAGATCTTACACTCACCCGCGAATGGGTTTCAGCAGTGGATAAAATTCAAGGATAAGTGTACACCCACATTTACTGTCCGATTGTGCGTCGGGGGTATGAGACAAGATACTCCTCCGTACATCTCATGTTACAAAAAAGGGACGACACCAATAACTAGCACCGAAATTCTAGAGACCAGGAAATCCATCGGTGGTTATAATCAATTTGAGATAAAAATGAGTCAGACGTTTGAAAAGAACGACGAAATATTCTTTGGAGTTATAGCCCCAACCGGAATCGTTTGGCTAGTTTCTCCAATGACCTCAATAAATGTCATTGAAGTCGAAATTAAGTTTTAGTGTAATTTATAAGATAAAAATCAGTTAAAAAAGATGAATAGTGGTTCAGTGATATCTTCGGCAGAACCGGCAAACGGAGTTTACGAAATACTTGATCTTCAAGAGGTAGAGAAGATCGTACATTTGTGCCATCGTCTTAGCGGAATATACGTTAGAGCGCGGGTATCCGAAGAAGAACTGAAATTACTAAAGTTTATATCAGAGACTGCAAGTCCGACATCGGAATCCAGGAGTTAAATTCGAAATTAAGTTTTAGTGTAATTTATATGATAAAAATCAGTTAAAAAAGATGAATAGTGATTCAGTGATATCTTAAGGAGAACTGCCAAGAGTTTTCGAAATACTTGATGTTCAAGTGGAAGAGAGGATCGTACATTTGTACGATAGCGGAATAAACCTTAGAGTGCGGGTGCCCGAAGATTTACTGGAATTACTAAAGACTCGAGAAGTATTCGTTTGGTGGAACGATGAATAGAGACTATCTCAGAGACTGCAAGTCCGACATCGGAATCCAGGAGTTAAAGTCGTTTGAATACCCTTTCCATTTAACAAATACTCTTCTATTTTTATGATCCCGTCTGATAATCTTTTCTATTCTGTATGTCTCTTGATCTGTCTTCTGGAGTTCTTGTTCGTAGAAGCTTCCTTCTATTGGCTGGTTATTTAAGTCCGTGATCTTGTAAGTTATTGGTTCTGTGTACTGGATCGTCGAAATAGTAAATACCTCTTCGGTGCAGTTGGGTGTATAACCCTTTTCAAACGTGCCTTTCTTTTTAGATATTCTGACCTTGTCGTCTAGTTTGAATTTTGAGGTCTTTCGACTCTTAGTTTCCTTCGTATCTGGGTAAACGGGGGATTTGCTTGCTTCTACTGGTTTCATTTTGATTGACGAGTGCTTCGTTTTATTGTACTGCTCAACTAATTGTGGAAGTACTGATATATAATTGTAGGTGTTATTGGCGGAAAAGTAGCGAAACATCTTACCTTTGAGTGTGCGATTGAAGCGCTCTATTAGTACAGCCTTTCCCTGATTGAAAGTGTGGTACATTCTTATTTTGTAGTTTTCTAGGAGTTTCTTATACTTCTGGTTGTAAAACTCTGATCCCTCATCGACCCATAGTAATTCTGGAGTTCTTCCCTCTTTTACGTGTAGTATGCTCTCGAATCCGATAGTCACTTCTTGTGCCGTCTTTAATTTTAGTGGAACGCTCCAAGCGTATTTGCTGAATACGTCAATTACATATAGTAAGTATTTGTACCCCTTGTTATCTCTGAATAAGCTTGCATGTCTACGAGATCTGCACTCCAGGTGTCATCGACATGTGATACTCTTACTTGTCTGAGAGGGAACTTTCTTTTTGCTTGCTTATGTAGTTCTGCTGCTAGTTTGTCTGTCCACTTTATTTTCTCCTTTTTTTAACACCGAGTCCCAGTTTGCTTTTTGCTCCTATTTTTTTGTTTACAGCTTCACCGACTGATGATGGTTTTACTTGTTTTAGGTCAGACATCATCTTCTTGTCACATTTCCGTTTGTCGTGCTGCGCATCATAACAAAGATCATGACTCCTACAAACCCTATCTAATTTGTTCTTGGTGGGTAAGTCCATTGTGTTGTAAGGCCCACAGTAATTCGTTCCTGGGAGAGTGATTCCGCCCTTTGGTACCATGGGTTTGATGGCCTTGTGTATGTCAAGATTACCTCCGGCGGTGCCACGCACAAACTTGGTTTTCGTGATTTTGCAGCTGGCACACGTGCTGTATTCTATGAACTTACCGTTGGATAATTGTACGACCCTTGGAGAAACACTCTGTGACTTTTTTCTCTTTTACGCAGTAGCTCATTTTTTGAAGTACTCTTTTAATAGTATTTCATTTTTTATCGTATCCGTCGGACTAAGGTCAGTAATATATAGCATACGTTCAGATCCATAGGCCCTATGTTAAAGTCCTTCGATTTTTCCCTCCGATTGGGAGGGTATTTTTGACCAAGTAACAAGCTGCTATGGAAGTCTTTTTGACGAGGTGCTAATGTACTTTAGTGTGTCATTGACCTTTTGACCTCGTCCTGTATGTCTCGCCTTTGGCTCCACCCTTCTTCTGTTTAAGATGCCTTCATTTGTGAAGCTATCGTATTGCCCTGTGTAAGATGCTGTCATCGGTCTTATCTTTGATCTGGTCCCTAACTCTACATTGAACTTTTATTTTGAACTATAGTCTTCTGTCTTCTGGTGTTCTCGTTTTTGCCTTCTCTCTCGACTTTGGTTTCTGTAATCTTGCGCTATGTATTCTATTGTCTTTGTTTTATTATATTACCCTAATCCTTTATGTTAGCTCTAACCAAGACCATAATCTGACCCCAATCATTGTGTTTTATATGTCATGTTCTCTCAGCCATACTTTAACCCTTTGTTCTATCTCTAGACATTATGCATTATATATTATTTATGTTGTGTTCCTGAAGTACTTATACACACGTTTCCTGATTTGTTGTCCTTTGTTCATGACTAACTCTAACTATCCTTTTTTTTGTTTTTCTTTCTATACCCCTTTTTAATAGTTATTTCTGCTTTTATCCAATGTTATTCTTAAACTTTCTTTTTTCAACCCTAACCTAAGTTGCTATGACAACTTTTGTTTCTTATTATTATTATATTTATTTATAATATCATTTTATTTCTTTTATTATTTTTTATTCAATTATTGGTTTAATTTTCTTTATTTAATTTATTTATATTATTAATTATTTTTTTATTTATTATTATTTTTTTTATTTCAATAATAATTATTTTATTATTATTTATTATATATTATTTAATTTATTTATGTTCTTATTTAATAATTTCTTTTTTGTTAATTTTATTTATTATTTTTATTAATATTTATCTTTTTTATTTATATCAATTTAGAATTTAATTATAATATTTTCAAACTATTGAAGTTCTCTCTTTTTTATCCTAACCCTAACCTTTAACCTTACACTTATTTTCGTACTGACCCTAACTTTTCTGTTGTAAGAATCACATTAACCCTGTGTATATAACCCTAACCCTTATGTATTTAATCCTAATTTTAATATAATAATAGTAACCCTAACTCTAATGTATATAACAGTAACCGTAACTCTTATGTATATAACAGTTATCCTATCCTTTATGTATATAACCTTAACCCTTATGTATATAACACTTAAAATTTGGTATATAACACTTTCCCTAACCCTTATGTATACAACACTAACCCTTAAGCAATAAAAGTAACTCTAACCCATATGTACATAACCCTAACTCTTATGTATATAACACTAAGTATATAACACTTTCCCCAACCCTTATGTATACAACACTAACCCTCTTTATATAACTCTAACCCTAACACTTATGTAATAACACTAACCCTAATACATATAACAGTAACCGTAACCCTTATGTATATAACAATAACCCTAATACATATATCAGTAACCATAACCCTTATGCATATAACCCTAACCTTAATGCATATAACAGTAACCCTTATGTATACAACCCTAACCCTAATACATATAACAGTAACCGTAACCCTTATGTATATAACAATAACCCTAATACATATAACAGGAACCGTAACCCTTATATAGATAACAATAACCCTAATACATATCACAGTAACCATAACCCTTATGTATATAACAATAACCCTTATTTTTATGTATATAACGGTAATCCCAACCCTTTGGTATAGAACTCTATGTATATAACAGTAAATCTTACCCTAATTTGTATAACCATAACGTCTAACCTATGTATATAACTCTAACCCTTATGTATATAACAGTAAGAAAAGGAAGAGAAACGGGGAATGTGTCAAAGAGACAACGACTCCTGTATGCGTATAACAGTAACTCTTAACCTTATGTATAATCCTTACCCTTATGTATAACCCTTACCCTTATCAGATCTGTTACGCCAACCATACTGATGGATATCATAATTCATTGAAAACACATTATGAAACGTCAACTGTGAACTGACACAAAACATCAACGACATTGTGAACTGTAATGACAGAAATATAATGAATTAAAACAAGATATGGAAACATTTTGGTATGAAGGTTAAGAAGTGGAAGACGAAATAAACGTCAAGTGAAAACGAATTGATATTAAAGACAAAATAAACTACAAATACAAACATAAAGATTATCATGAAGTAATAGAAAATATGAAAATAAATTGATTTTAAAGATAATATAAACTATATACAAATACAAACATAAAAAATATCATGAAGTTATAGAAACTATGAAAACAAATTGATATTGAAGACAATATGAACAATACATAAAAGCCCAAATGGTTACAGATCACTTGAATTGACACAACATATGAAAATACACTGATATGAACATCAAACACAATAACAGCTGTTGAAACCTTAACATTAAGTGATACTATGAACACAAATTGATATTGAAACAATATGAACAACAAATACAAGCATCGATGTTAAAAGATCATTAAATGATACAACATATGAATGTGAACATCAAATACGAACAGAAACATTGAAACATCAACATAATCTGACGCAAGATATGTAAACATGTGAACATTGATACGAATATTAAGACCAAATCATAAGCATAAGTTAAATAAGACTATAGAGTGATATTAAAACATATAAACATATGAATATTAACACTTATGTGAACCAAAAAATATAAACAGAACGTCAGCTATGACTATCAACTGACATAAACTATGAACACAAATAGATATTGAAACAATATGAACTACAAATACAAAGATAAGGATAAATATGAAGTGATACAACATGAAATTGAACACAAACACAACAGAACATGACAACTTAACAACATTAATGTAAGCTAAACAAAGAAATAATGTCAACTATGACAATGAATTGACACAGGAGATGTAAACATATGAACATTAACACGAATGTGAACACCAAATCATAAGCATACAGTTAACTACGACTATAAAGTGATATTAAAACATGTAAACGTATGAATATTAACACGAATGTTAACACCAAATCAGAAGTAAAACGTCGGCTATGACAATAAATTGACATTAACTATGAAAATAAATTGATATTGAAGACAATATGAACAATACATACAAGCATAAATGGTTAAAGATCAACAAACTATGAAAACAAATAGATACTGACGACAAAATGAACAACAAATACATGCATAGATGTTAAAAGATCAACATAAAGTAAACAAACTATGAAAAACTGTGAATGTGAACACCAAATACGAACAGAAACATTGAAACAATAACCTTACGTTACACAAACATATGAACATTGATACGAATATTAACACCAAATCATACACCTAACGTTAAGTATAACTATAAAGTGATATAAAACATATGAACATTAACATTGATATGAACAAAAATATAATCAGAAACATTGAAATATCAAAATTAAACGACATTGATATGAACTTTAATGATAAAACTGAAACATAACTTGAAATCTCCAATGAATTGACAAACATTATGACAACATATAGTCATTGATATGAATATTTACACAAAAACAAAAGACAAATATCAAAATCATATGATAAAACATTATAGATTAACCACATTCATGAGAACTTGAATATCAAAATATGACATGCTACATGAACTATGAACAAAAATACAAGAATTAATGGTTAAACATGAACATGAAGTGATACAAGATATGGAAACAAATCGATGTGAACACCAAATACAAGTAGAAATGTTGAACTATGAACATTAAACGACACAAGATATGTAAACATGGAAACATTGACACGGGTGTTTATACCAAAATACGAATTATAACGTTAAGTATGAACACAAACACAACAATACATGACAACAAATGCAAACTTGGACACCAAAACACAACCAGCTACATTAAATATGACTAATGACACAACTAAGTATGAAACCAAATATGAACTGTAGCATGAAAACACAACCAGCTACAACAAAACATGACAACATAATGTCATCTATATCAACTGTTATATGAAAACTTATTATGATATGTTAAATATGAACATAACTGCAACAAAGTTGGAAAATAAATCTAACATATGAAAACACAACATGACACATGAAACATAATTACAACAAATTATGAAAAGAAATGCAAATTTGTACATGAAAATACAAACTAAAACGTTAAATATCAAGATTTGGTGACGCAATACATCAACCATATCGATGTTTATGAAGACTTTAACATAAAAACACAATATGAAATGTAAAATACGAACGTAATTACAACAAATTATGAAGATAAATGCAAACTTGACATGAAAACGTAAGATGAAACGTTAAATATGAACACAAATACATCAAACGCTAAAACTTATTGACATTAATGGAAACAAAACTTAAATAAACCATTAAATATTTGTTAAGAATGACACAATCACATCAAAATATGTAAACATGAACAATAAATACCAGTATAAATGATATAAAATCAACATTAAGTGAAACATTAGTAGTTAGTTTAAAGTATCTGGGTGGTAAAAATGGTGATTTCATTTAGTAACCATGGTGATATCATGGTATTATGTTAGGAATAATGATATTGTGGCATTGTGTTAGTAAAAAAGGAAGATGTCATGGTATTGTAATGGTAAAATGGTGATTTTAGTCTATCTGGGTGGTGGTGGTGGTAAATTTCAGGTATCTGGGTGGTGGTGGCAAATTCAATGTATCAGGGTGGTGGTGGTGGTGGTGGAATACTAGTCTATGGTGGTGGTGGTGGTTTAAAGGTATTTGGGTGGTGGTGGTGGTGATTTTAAGGTTTCTGGTTGGTGGTGGTGGAGAGGATATCTGGCTGGTGGTGGTGTTGGTGGTGGTGGGATGATGGGTTATGGTGGTGGCGGCGGCGGCGGCGGCAATTATACGTCATATATGACACAGCAGCAGCAGCAGCAGCAACAGCAAAAAGCCGATAAAGGGCCGATAAAGACAACAAAAATTCGATACATTCATCGAAATTACGATATGAAACATGAAATGTGAATACAAATACAACAAAAAATAAAACTTAACGACATTCATATGAACTTTGACACGAAATTATGAAAACAAATGAAACAAAATACGAACTTGTACGTCGAAAACATCAAGATAAAATGAAATCACGTAAAATCTCGTATTGAACGAGACTTGTAAAAGGTGACAGTTATCAACTGGACATTGTGACTACTCACTTTAGAAGCCTAAACATACCCCGAACCTACACCAAT
The DNA here is from genome assembly GCA_002080025.1 of Modiolus philippinarum. NCBI lineage: Eukaryota > Metazoa > Mollusca > Bivalvia > Mytilida > Modiolidae > Modiolus > Modiolus philippinarum. The sequence goes on along the minus strand of MJUU01014268.1, from coordinate 121,095 downwards.
CGATTTAGCGACCCCAATTTACCCTAGTTAGATATCACAAAGGAACGAAAATACGCAAACAAGACTCAAAAATTAAGGTAATAGTATATAGGTGGTTACAAAGTCGCATTTGTCGAGGTAGTGTGAGGTGGTGCAGGAAGTGACGTCACCGGACGTGACGTAGACCGGAAATGACGTAACGGAAGTCACGTGACCGGAAGCGGAAGTCACGTGACCAGAACACGAAGTGTTTTTACTGCGCATGCGCAAGTTTGGATGGGGATTCCCTTAAAATCTATTTTTAGAACGGGATAACCACCTATATACTACTTGGAGTAACCCTTAATTTTTGAGTCTTGTTTGCGTATTTTCGTTCCTTTGTGATATCTAACTAGGGTAAATCGGGGTCGCTGAATCGATTGGTGTAGGTTTCAAAGCCCTCCGAGTGTGAACGAGATATCGGCCCTAAACGGCCCTACTTCGGCCTTAATTTGAAATCGTTCTACTATAGGCATTTCATATAGGGATTCGATGTACTTTCATACTTCTAAAGTGATTAGTCAAGGTAGTGAAGAGTTAAAACGTACTGTTATAGAGATATTGGCACTTAAAATCAAAGTTCGGCCTTAAACGGCAATACCTCGGCCCTGACCCTTAGTATTACTACTATAGGCATATCATATATGGATTCGGTGTACTTTTATACTTTTAAAGTGATTAGTCAAGGTAGTGAAGGGTTAAGACGTACTGTTATGGAGTTATCGGCCCTTACAAATTTGAGATCGGCCTAAAGTCGGCCCTAATTCGACCTTTATCAATATAATTAGTAATAGGTTCATATCATATATGAATTCATCTAAAGTGATTGGTGTAGGTGTTACAGTGCTATGGTGTACTGTTATGAAGCTATCGGCCCTTACAAATCTAAGATCGGCCTTAGTCGGCCCTTATTCGGACCTAGGTTGGACTTTATCTGAACTACTGATAATTTAGTCATGTGATATATCAATTCGGGGTATGTTTAGGCTTCTAAAGTGATTAGTCACACTATCAAGTTGATAACTGTCACCTTTTACAAGTCTCGTTCAATACGAGATTTTACGTGATTTCATTTTATCTTGATGTTTTCGACGTACAAGTTCGTACTCTGTTTCATTTGTTTTCATAATTTCGTGTCAAAGTTCATATGAATGTCGTTAAGTTTTATTTTTTGTTGTAATTGTATTCACATTTCATGTTTCATATCGTAATTTCGATGAATGTATCGAATTTTTGTTGTCTTTATCGGCCTTTTTACGGCTTTTTGCTGCTGCTGCTGCTACTGCTGTGTCATATATGACGTATAATTGCCGCCGCCGCCACCACCATAACCCATCATCCCACCACCACCAGCCAGATATCCTCTCAACCACCACAACCACCACCCAGAAACCTTAAAATCACCACCACCACNTTTGATGTGATTGTGTCATTCTTAACAAATATTTAATGGTTTATTTAAGTTTTGTTTCCATTAATGTCAATAAGTTTTAGCGTTTGTTGTATTTGTGTTCATATTTAACGTTTCATCTTACGTTTTCATGTCAAGTTTGCATTTATCTTCATAATTTGTTGTAATTACGTTCGTAATTTACATTTCATATTGTGTTTTTATGTTAAAGTCTTCATAAACATCGATATGGTTGATGTATTGCGTCACCAAATCTTGATATTTAACGTTTTAGTTTGTATTTTCATGTACAAATTTGCATTTCTTTTCATAATTTGTTGTAATTATGTTCATGTTTCATGTGTCATGCTGTGTTTTCATATATAAGTTTAGATTTATTTTCCAACTTTGTTGCAGTTATGTTCATATTTAACATATCATATTAAGTTTTCATGTAACAGTTGATATAGATGCCATTATGTTGTCATGTTTTGTTGTAGCTGGTTGTGTTTTCATGCTACAGTTCATATTTGGTTTCATACTTAGTTGTGTCATTAGTCATATTTAATGTAGCTGCTTGTATTTTGGTGTTCAAGTTTGCATTTGTTGTCATATATTGTTGTGTTTGTGTTCATACTTAACGTTATAATTCGTATTTTGGTATAAACACCCGTGTCAATGTTTCCATGTTTACATATCTTGTGTCGTTTAATGTTCATAGTTCAACATTTCTACTTGTATTTGGTGTTCACATCGATTTGTTTCCATATGTTGTATCACTTCATGTTCATGTTTGACCATTAATCCTTGTAATTTTGTTCATAGTTCATGTAGTATGTCGTATTTTGATGTTCAAGTTCTCATGAATGTGGTTAATCTATAATGTTTTATCATATGATCTTGATATTTGTCTTTTGTTTTTGTGTAAATATTCATATCAAGGAATATATGTTGTCATAATGTTTGTCAATTCATTGGAGATTTCAAGTAATGTTTCAGTTTTATCATTAAAGTTCATATCAATGTCGTTTAATTTTGATATTTCAATGTTTCTGATTATATTTTTGTTCATATCAATGTTAATGTTCATATGTTTTATATCACTTTATAGTTATACTTAACGTTAGGTGTATGATTTGGTGTTAATATTCGTATCAATGTTCATATGTTTGTGTAACGTAAGGTTATTGTTTCAATGTTTCTGTTCGTATTTGGTGTTCACATTCACAGGTTTTCATAGTTTGTTTTACTTTATGTTGATCTTTTAACATCTATGCATGTATTTGTTGTTCATTTTGTCGTCAGTATCTATTTGTTTTCATAGTTTGTGTCACTTCATGTTTACTTCGTCATCCATTTGTTGTTTACATCCATATGTTGTATCACTTCATGTTGATCTTTAACCATTTATGCTTGTATGTATTGTTCATATTGTC